>JAODTR010006363.1:0-10830 GCA_025399935.1 Amblyopsis rosae | reverse complement strand
ATTGTTTTTAATGACGTTGTAGTGTGAAGCACTTTGTGTTGCATGAATTTGTATGAAAAGTGCTATATAAATAAAGACTGATTGATTGATGTAGATTTACTAGTCTTGAAAACCTGGGCGCCCTATCACATAAAATAATATCATACAAGTCAGTATAGTTCACAAAGAAATTCACTGCTTGTATTGTGTGCTTGATTATAGTGTGCAGGACACACACCACAACATTTCAACAATTCAGACCCTGTGATGGACATAACAAAATTAAACGCTGCAGCGTTAAATTAGCCACCCACTGTGTACCGTACCGTGACACAAGCACAGGGGGCTCTCAGTGTGTCTCACTCTCTGTGATACTTAGAAAAGGGTATTTATTTTATTTTATTAAAGTGCTTCTCCATCTGTTTTAGAGCCGGCAGACAAATGCTCCCCCCGCTGGAAAGATGAGGCTATTCAAAATGGTAATATTCATCCTCCCTCTCAGTCTTTATCTTGTTAGAGTGTGATTGTCTGCTGAGTGGGCATTTGAAGGGCAAGCAAAGCATGGCCTACACACCCTTCAGAATTAGCTTTATGAATATAAATTAATGTTCCACTATTGCATGATGCCCTTTGCCATGTTTAGGGAGGCTTTTCCCATAAAGTACAACCTTTGTGTTTATTTTAAAGTTCTGTCTTGTGTTACTCACTAATGTGCTCCAATATTTTTAAAATTTGAATTGTATACTGTATATTGGTTTATTGTGTTTATTGGTTTATTACTTCTACTAAATGTAATTCGTTTTTTTCATTAGAACATATATATGTGTTTGAGTTGTAAGGACAGGGTTTGGGATTAAAATAAGAAAGCAAACAATATGTATTGACAGATAAAATACAATATGATGAAATGCACCACCTTCAGCACTTTTTCGTAGGTTGTTTATTGGCTGTAGCAAATTGAAAGGTGAAGTAACCAGGGGATGAGTTAGCGTTACGCCCCTTTAACAGAATTAGTTTAAAAAATCATTTTACGACAGCGTTCATGTGATTTATTAAACCTTAAATGTAATATCCTAGACTATGCTAGTTCTATTTTGTCACATGGCCTATTTAAATAGCCTAATTTATTTGTGGAATTTATTTATCCATTTCAATGACGTTTCAGATTAATCAGAGCAGCATGGTGTTCAGCCTTTAAAAAATAATCAAGAGAATCTAAAACGTGTATCGCATAAATACAATGTTTTAATGTTCTGTGTTCTGTAGGCTATTGCATAGCACACCTGCCAAACATAACTATTAACACATTACATTTTAGAAGCAACGAATGAGGTTGTTGTTATTCCTGATACGGAGCCCCATGGCTACATGTGGCTACGGTTCTCTGGGCATATAGGCTAAATGATGTCAGCGTTGCATCATCAAATAAAGCCCTGTTAACCTGCGCTATATGTACAGAACCCTGCAGGCCAAAATGATGTCACTACCTTTCTCTGGCATGCACAGTAGTAGGCTATAGGCTACAGACCCCTCCTGCTGATAGTAGACTGGCCTTACAAAATATAATATTTTGCCATAATCTATTTAAGTGAATATGTGGATGCATAGGTTATACGCTTAAATGCCTTTCAGAATAAAGCCTGATCTAAATACAACTCAAAGATAATTCTCCACCAGATACTATGTTGCACCGCAAGTGAGCTCACTCGAAAACTTGTGTACACAAGTTGAAACGAGATTTGATTATCCAAATTGATAAATGCAGGCCTTTGCATGGAAATGATTGTACACACAGGTGTCTGTCATACATGATAAATGAGGGCCAATATGCTTCTGAAAGCTGAAAGGCACCGGCATACACAAGCAGGATGAACTGAACTGAGGTCAGGTAATGCTCCGGGATGTGCATTTGATGTGGACGGTGGCATTGTGTAGCCAGCTGGATGGAAGAATCATGGAGCTGAATATGAAATAGGACTTGAGTCGAGTGGCTGATGATAATGGGATGATTATTCAGCTTGAAGGATGGCTTGAATCACAGCGCTGAATGGAAGTTTAGGGAAATGTAATGCAATATGTCAAACTAGCCAACACTGTGTGGTTAAGGAGCTCTATGAGGAGAAGGTACCACGTAAACACACTTATACAATCATGTGTGGACAGCATTTCATAATTGTTTGGACTGTGCACTGATATTGCTTGCTTTGTAGCGATATCAGTGCACAGTCCAACATGACATGCTGTCCTGTGTGGGATCAAATATAAACCACATTGCTTAAATTACTGTGATTTTGGGTTTTTCAAAACAATCATGAGAAAGCCAGTGCTGTAAAGTAAATGCTTTGTAAAACAAAGCAGACATACTCTGGCAGTTACAACTTAAGTCTCTCCAGTAGCAGCATGGATTCACATTTATAGCATCTGTGGTAGAAGTAGTATTTTATCTTTGTAATGAATATATTGAACATAGACCAAGCCACAATAAACTGTCAGTGTAAAGCATGGTTACTGTAGGAGGACGTTTTCAATAGTATCTGCATAATTAGCTCCTGGGCACAGACTCAATACTAGAAAATGTATTTTCATTGTAAATCAAGCCAGGCTATAGTATCCCTCTGCCATCTGAAAAACATTACATTAATAATGATTTGCAAAGAGCTGTGCTAATTTTTGTTGAACGGCAATGATTAAAAATGTCCTTAATAACCACTAAAGCATCTCTTTTTATCTGGCGTTGAATTAAGCTGCATAACTCCTTCCTGAAAAGTGTGTTTTCACCGGGCTTGTTCTTACAGTATATTTCTTTAACTTTGAAATGCAGTGAATTACATTTTCCTAAATTAATGAATAATTAAATAAATAAGTACAGTATTATAAAAAGCTAACATAGTTATTTGGCATTGAAAATTACATTTCATAACAGCACCTGTAAGCATTTCCCTGCAGTATCTGTGATTAATGGCTATATAAATAAACTTAACATGATTTGAATATCTGCTATTCTTAAGAGCAGGATAATCCTGCAGATGTTTAACTTTAATAAGCTTTCCCTTGATTTTACTATAAACCTTGACGAGAACATTGCTTGCCTAAGGTAACACTGAGTACCGAGGGACATTTGGATCAGGTCATGGTGTCAATTCAGTACCCTAATCGGGGTAGAATAGGTTCCTGTCGTAGTGCCTAAAGTTATCAGTCAGGGAAGGCAAACACAGGGTTAGTGTCTGAAGTTGTCACCAACTAAGGCAGTGTGTGACATTTTGAAAAGAAGTCTAGATTTATGGGAGCTTCAACAGCTTGTCGTTCATCTAAAATCACAGTTGTGTTATGTATGGAATAGCCTCAGTGATTTTGTTCTCAAGAATCAAGTTAGTTTCAGTTTGAGCATTCACACAGGAATTTTCTTAGCAATGCTTCATACTGTACGTGCAGTTCAGAAATGTGTGTCAAGAATATTGAAAGCATCTCAGAAAAGTACATTTTTGGTAAGTGAAAATTTTTCAGTGTAATAAATTATTGCTTGTCATTTTTAAAAACACATTTATTTAGATAAAGATATAAAAATTATCTTATGTATTTAATACTTAATAGATGGATATGTTAATAGATGGCTATAATGTAAACGGCTTTCATCACAATGCATTTGTGGCTAATATGAGTTGGTAGACTCTTGAATTTAATGCAATGGCTTGTTATTATTGAATTATTCCTGAAGGGATATACATTCACTAGTCAACATATGCATTCTTGGCTTTTAATGATCTTAATACGGTTGGATTTTTAAATCTGACAAAATATCAAACAAAATGTATTTATATCAAATGTACAGAACACATTGTAAGTGCATTTGAGTACATTAACTGGCCAATGTACTGCAAAATGATACACTAATATACTTTGGCATATGCCATCATTTGTATATACCGGTACTATGCTCATTCATTGTAACGTGAGTTATCATCTCTTTCCATGTAACAATTTATTTTAGAATAATTTACAAGAATGCAAAGTGTATTATAATGACATTTTGTTATGTTGTACTGTCAGTATAATTGCATGGCAGAGATCAATAATGGTCATCTCACATACAGTTCATTGGTTCATTCTTTAAACCTGCTTGGTCTTCAGCACCATTTAGCATTACATACATTCAAAATAAAACAAAATCAAGAAAAGTAATATTTACAGAAATATTATTTTTCAGACAGCACAAGATAAAGTTTATGTAGTTCCCTAAAACAAAATATTAATCATGGTCCTACAGACAGTTTATAAGAAAAGCATTTATAGGCCAGATACAGTATTTATTATGGTAGGCATGCATTTCTGCTCTCAGACAACAGATTGCACAGTATTGACTGAAGTTACTCTGTTGTCTGAGAAATGCTTAATAGTTGTCTAACATCTAAAACCTCCAAACAAGATTAGTTCATCACCAGGACTTCACCTCATCAAAACGATAAACTGGTTTCAAGCCCTCCCTACAAGCAGATTTGCCTCAAATGGCCTTGGCCCCAACAGCTGTTACATGTCGAACACATTCACGCTGTCACGCCATCAGTTACTTACTACACGGGGTGCACAATATTGATAAAATTTGATAATGCGATCTTGATAATAAGAATGGCAACATTGATATTAATTTCGATAATTTATTTAAACATAATTAAAAACACAAAGGTTATGGAAATCAAAAATATATTCATAACATATCAAAACAACACGTCTTCAACTGTCATATTGGACTGGTACAACAGTAATTCCAAGCTACCAAGGAGGCACACTTTTTGGCCACTAAGGTTTTCTCTTCGATCTCTATTGTGTCATTAGCTTCCTCAGCCACACATCTTACTGTTCTGTCTAAATCAAACACAGCTAAGCCAAACAGCCAATGAACGCATCTCTCCACAAAATGAACTGAATATTGCACTTCCTGCAACATTTTCGATATATTACGCAACGTGATATTGCTATAACCTTACTGAGTCGATATATTGTTCACCCCTGGTGAGATAGCTCACAGCTAGGCAAATTATCCTATGGTTTACACACCTGTTTTATTAGAAATGCATTGATGACATTAAAAGGTTTAATGTTATCCATCTTAGATTATTGTTTATATTATTAAACCATAGCATTGTGTAGTTTATAATGTGCAGCATTAACACATTTTTATATAACAAATAAAAACAAATATACATTGTTTTAACACATATTTTAGACTCGATTTAGTAGATTAGTTACACAAAGTTAAATTGTTTGTTTTATCATTTGCTTTAATCTTGATGATTATGGCTTACAGATCATGAAAATGAGACCAGTGAAAAATAAAATTTTTATACAGACATGTCAGCCTTCTGAAAGGTATGTTCGTATACAAGCACTCAGTAATTGGTTGGGGCTCCTTTTGCATGAATTACTGCATCTAAGCGGAGTGGCATGGAGTTGATCAGCCTGTGGCACTGCTGAGGTGTTGTGGAAGCCCAGGTTGCTATAGTCCTATCGTAGTGCCAAGTCCTATCTGTATATATGTAACCGGTCAGTCTTGCGTTGTGTTGATAGGAATGGACACCCACACCAAAAAACTCTCGGAGGCAGTCTCCATTTAATTCTGACAAATAGTAAACAAAATACAATTCCTCCAGTCAACTCTCCGCTCAGTTCCTACATAAATTAAATGACAAAAACAAGTAAGTAAAACGAGAAACTCTACAAAAACTTGCAACTAGCAAACAGAAATAAATGACAGCGCAGCTTACCTCTCCCATGGAGATCAACAACAAAAGGGGAGAGCTGTCGGTGGGAGAGGTTATTTATATACACAGTGTTACAACATTTAAGGGTGAATGATCTTAAACATTCCACAGATTAACTGAAGGCATGTCAGGTTAAAACTATAAACATATTTTGGGTAATTATTATATTTACATACATTTATTGCTACTGTATAACTGACCCTGTTACATATATTCATTATCTGTCTAATTACGTAATGTAATTGGAAATGTCCCTGTAGTGGGAACACTGACATTGTTATTTAAACAAATTTACATCCATGCCATAAGGTTGATCCTATCCCTATTGATTATGTAACCTAATCAATATGGCTAATTTAGCAGTATGGCTCAATTTGTATCTATTGGTTACAGTACAAATATAATTATTAATTTGTAATTATATTATATCTGAGCAGGCACACAGGCACTAAGAAACACTTAATTTTTGTTTATTTGTTCCTAATTGTTTAAAATCAAAGAAATATTTACATAATGTGTATATATATACATATTTGTATAATATTATATATATATATATATAGTGATATTATAGTATATCATCATAGATCAAATTTGATCAGAATTATAACCTAATTAATCAGTAGTAGGCTAAAACCTTTTAGCAGGCTACATCTTTTATATATTTATTAAACTTTGGTCATCATTTGTGACCAAAATCATATTGAACAATTCTGCCGTGAAATTCTGCTGTGAAGAAGCCATGGCCAAAATGCATCCCCTAACATGCGTATAACATGTCCTTTGATGGGAATGGGAGTGGAAATGGAGGTCAAGGTCAAAAATCCCCTTTTAATTAACTAAACAGACAGGAATAATTATGTGAAACAGATCTAAGAGAGCTTGTTTGTATTCACCCTCAAACATCCTCAGGATAAGCAATGGGCTTAATAAGGAAAGGTGAAAGGTTAACGGGCAATGTTTGGGGGCTGTATTTTAGTAAGACACCCAAAATTCTAATCTGTGATAGCGCCACTGTCTGCTGCACCTCTAGGATTAGTGGAACATCAGATTAGAGCTTCTTGTGGAGGTCTGGTGGGGCAGTGGTTAGGTGTCTGTGCTGGATGTATAAAAGACCTGTTCGCCTGCAGTGCGTCAAGGAACACAACCGTGTTTTGATCCTAATTGATTGTGGGAAGATTTTACATTGCTTAAAACCACTTTCCAATTCATATCTTATTTAGCTTTTTTTTATAGCTGGGCCAGTTGAACTGTAAATAGTATTTTAGTATTTAGTTTCATACCTCTGTCAGATATGTACGACATGGCCTACGGAGGGGGTGGAGAGCACCCAGGCCCTGGGGGGGCAGAGCACTGCATGTACCCGGGCCAGGCGTCCGTGTTCAGGCACTGCGAGGCCCAGAGCGTGCATTTTCCTCCGTGCATGGAGCAGACATGGCTGCCCAGCCAGCTGTATTCCTGCTCGTATGCTGGCAACGCTGCTGCTTATGAGCGTGAGTGTTGCACCATGGAGATTAGCCATTACCGCCACCAGCCTGACTCTTTCTCTGGGGGGAAGCCTGACTGGTCACACCTGCTGTGGATACAGGGGCCACACAAGAAAGGTACGGCTCAGAGCGCTAGTGTTGGTTGCATGGCCTGAGTGCCTCTTGGTCAAGTGCAGTTCTTGTGGTGACTCTTGTAGGGTTATTTTGATGGCATGCTTAGTAGTCTGTTCCCAGCAGTAGCTTTAAAGACTTTGGCTGGCTGAAAACAACCAGCGAGTGTTATTGCCACCCAGGTATATTTCAATTAGAAATTCCCGCTTTCTAAACATACATGTTGTTATTTGGGTTTATTATCATAGTTTTCCCCTCTATCAATAGCCACTGATGTGCAGGCGTTGGGTCCTAAAGACCTCATGCGTGGCTGATTGGGACCTGCTGCACTGTGAGGCAGGGGGACGTATTGATTGCTGGCGGTGGCAGCAACAGACAGAACAGAAGGCGATCCTGACAAACCCTTCAACTGCTTATTGATCGACGTGAAATGCTCGTCTGGACTCATTGAAGTGCTGAGGTTGAAGAAGTCGAAGCGTCTTCATTAAGATGAAATGTGTGTGTCTTGTTAGTCAC
The DNA here is from genome assembly GCA_025399935.1 of Amblyopsis rosae. Lineage (NCBI taxonomy): Eukaryota > Metazoa > Chordata > Actinopteri > Percopsiformes > Amblyopsidae > Amblyopsis > Amblyopsis rosae. Next base: position 2,981 of record JAODTR010006363.1, on the reverse strand, counting down.
TTGGGGTCACTTAAACAACACTTTATCTTAACCAACTTTAGGGGTCTCATGCTGTATTTGCACTGCTATGGTCTGTCTGTATGAGTTAGGTCAATGTTTTGCATCGATTTCTTCTTGCTGTTATTACTTAGCTTATTACTCACTTTTTCACATTTTTGAGCTGTATTACAGTACATTTTTCAACTGTAGGATTTGTATATATTTCAGACACAGGGTTCCCATGGGTCATGGAATTTCTGGATTATCATGAAATGGTAGTCTATTCCAGACATGGAATATCAGGGAATTTTCTGTTTACATTTTCAACATCAAAATGTTACTGGACATGGTTAGATTTTGAGATGTCTCAACAAATCTTGAAATGATTGAATGTTGATTGAATTGAATGGTGAATGTTTGTAGTACCTATGTGAAATAGGTACCACATTCATTGTCTGTTTGTTTATTGTTGCCTGTCCCTTTTACACAGACATGATTATGGTGGCCTGTTTTAGTGTTTTTCTATTGATTATAGGTCATGGATATTTACATTGTTAGATTGTCTGTTAAAGTCAAGAAAAAGACTGAGAATTTGACGTTTACCCAAGAGTGGGAACCCAGCCTGCATACATAGTACAGTATAGTACAGGGCTATTCAACCCTGTTCCTGGAGGGCCGGTGCCCTGCATGTTTTAGGTGTCTCCCTGCTCCAACACACCTGATTCTAATGAATGGGTCATTAGAAGCCTGATGAGCCAATCATTAGAATCAGGTGTGTTGGAGCAGGGAGACACCTAAAACATGCATGGCAGCAGCCCTCCAGGACCACTATAATAACCTGTATACAATATACTGTATAACGTACATATACAGTGTACTGTATATATTATTTGTATTAATCACACTAAACTGAATCTGTCAAACCTATAATACTTTAATTAGCCTATATTGGATTCATTTAGCATTGGTGACTAAATTGTATTGAAAGATTAGTAAAAAAACATTGTTTTTCAGTCCATGTCTGTAACCACTATCTGCCAGGCATGTTGTCATCACACATGTCTGTTTGGTCTCTCTCCATAAGGGTACATACCCAGTTACCTGGACAAGGATGAACTGTGTGTAGTATGTGGGGACAAAGCTACAGGCTACCATTACCGCTGTATTACCTGTGAAGGTTGCAAGGTGAGGCAGTTTTGGCTTGCAATTACGTGTTTGTTGTTCAAAACATTTGTTAGAAAACATCTGTATTTAGTCATCTTAGCTTGCTTTACATTCAATTTGAATTAGTTATTTTATTGGTGAACTCCTAAATACCCTGGAAACACCATCTCTGCTGCAGTAGTGTATATTAAGAAACCTCACAGAGAAGTGTTATTGCCTCTGGTGGAGGGTTTGAGAAGGGTATGAGCCACACATTGGGAAGGACGCTTAGAGCTTCAAACCTAAATGACATTTCCACTGTCTGTTGATATGATAAATTGTTCTAGTTGTACTTCTTCCCTGTATCCCTGTGTGATTGAGTGAGAGCTCAGATGTTTATCAAACACGTTAGCGTGGTTTAGACAATGTGCTATATGCTCCAGGGCTTCTTCAGGAGAACTATCCAGAAGAACCTCAACCCAACGTACGCGTGCAAGTACGAGGGGAAGTGTGTCATCGACAAGGTCACCAGGAACCAGTGCCAAGAATGTCGCTTCAAGAAGTGCATCGCAGTTGGCATGGCAACCGACTGTACGTTTTACAGTATAACAGTGTTTCGTAATAATAAAATAGCATAGCGTGCTATACATAATTTATAAAATTTCTAAAAATCTAAATATTAGTAAACCAAAAAAAAATAAAAAATAAAAAATAAAAATATATATATATATATATATATAAATAAAGGTACTTCTACTAGTTCTGTCAAGCCACTCTTGTGTGGTATAAGCAGTTTATTAGAATATATGCAGTATGCCACAACAGTGGCTTAGTCCTCGTCATTTGCATGTATGTGAGTATCTAACAATCGTTAGCCTCCCAAACAGTCCTGCAGCAACACAATCATACCGCAAGCAGAAGCAACAACCTAAAACATACACATAGAACAGATGACAAGCATTACAACCAAACAGAAAGCAGAGGAGCAGTGGAGGCGGTGAATATCTTGCTACAACACAGAAATAGAGAGCAAAAAACAGAGACCATTTTAAAGGAGGCGCTTGTGACTAGGCTAGGCTAAGTCAGCTGGGTGTAGTGATCAGCTGATAGCCGGCAGCGCGCGGACATCCGTGGCCTGCTAGAACTAGCTAACTTATTAATAATAATGTAATTATTTATTTTGTTTAATCCAATCTATTGTTTAGGTAACTTAACAGTAGGCATGGGGAGATATGATAAATGAATGCGATAGACGATATTATCGCAATTATTTATTATAGTATTATTAAACTGGCATTGGCAATGGCACTAAAACATACTGGAATCACATTATCTTTTGTTAAGAAATAACCATTTGTATTACAAAACAATCACTTGTATTCTCATGACAAATATCATATATACTGTATCGTTTTTATCGATTCTTTTTGTTTTGAAACCAGTATTTCAACAAATCCGATTTATCTTTTTTATGTGTGGGACACAATGAGCAAGCCACGCCTTGATTCCGTGATTGACTGGAAAGATGCAGGCTAGTAAATAAATGAATTACTAAATAAATACAATTGGACTGCAGTGAGCTACACAGGTTTTTTCAAGTCACTTGTGAAAATATTCATGCTTTTGTGAGGATATTCATGATTATCACGATAATGGACATTCACCACGATACGTTAGTATTTGTATCGCAATAAACGATGGTATCGTATATCGCATCGTATGTCGTATGCTTACCAGTGCTGTTGGTGACACCACCACCACACTGCTGTCCACTCCCTTTGTCATTTGTCATGGGGGGGGGGGGGGGGGGGGGGGGGGGGGGGGGGGGGGGGGGGGGGGGGGGGGGGGGGGGGGGGGGG
>JAODTR010006361.1:0-10831 GCA_025399935.1 Amblyopsis rosae | reverse complement strand
CCACTTAGAGAGTCCTCAATAGAACTCTATGGGAGAAGTACCAGAGACATTATATAGAGGAGACAGACCACTTAGAGGGTTCTAAAATCTAGAACTCTATGGGAGAAGTCCCTAATGGCAAATATGGTAGTTGGAAGACAAGTGAATCGTCTGCATTCTAACTACCTAATTGATTGTGTTGCACTGACAAAAACTGACATTTGCACACACATAGCAAACTGCTTTTTTTAATAACCCTTATTTTGGGACAAAGTCACCAAACGTTTTAATGTGCAATTGCAATTGTATACATGCAGTTTTCATGTCACGTTGACCATAGAAAGGGCAGTTGTCTCTCTCTCTCTCCATTCATTTAGATACTGTCTTACTAATAGGCCTAACTGCCTGGAGGTGTAACCAAGATGGCTGCCGAGCGGCCACACTGGCATCTCACAGATATGTTGCCTTATCAGCCCTAGCCAAGGTCAGCCGGGCAAATTGGACAGGAAACAGATCATTTTCCCGATGCTTTATTGAAATGAGTCAGAATCGAGTCCTATGTCTGTGCAGCAGAGAATCTTTATTGCGGAACAATATTTGTTATGAGCGTAATAATCGGAGGAGGTTACTATCAATCGCCACACATTGAGCGCTATTGTGCCAGCATTGTTTTTCCCTTTGTTGGATGGGTAATCGTTTTCTGTAATTCAGTCTCTTTGTGAACACAGAATAGCTCTGTCCCTTTGCCTCCTGACTGTGTCTGAAGCAATGTGTGTGCAGGATTAGCTGTCTCAACTAGTTTGCTGAAAGCAATGTCTGACAGGCATAATAAAAAAAAAAGTGTCTTTCTCGTGTTGATCATTTTACAGTGTTTACAGATTAATATTTCTGTTATTCTGCTTGAAACCCTGCTGACGGGATCTCAAGCAAATATGCTTTGCCATTTTTTAATTAGGTTAAATGAATTTTACAGCGTCCACGGTCATGAAGACATGCAGAGGTAACAGGCTGCAGTGCAATATGTCAGAGGACAGCTCTCTGGTAGTCTGCTGTTTAGTCAATGAGCGGGTGCATGAAGTGATTGCTTACTGGAATGAACAACAGAGCTTCTCTTTGCAAGAAAAGCAATCGTTCCAGAACAAATGGAATGGTTTGTCTTAAGTGGCCATTAATGAGATGCCGCCAATCAAATAAAGCAAATAATTGCTTGAGCCTAATTGTGATCGTTAATTGCTGGTTTTGAGCCGAATAGGTTGTTTTGTTCCCCTCCTATAACATTGATTTCCAATGATCAAATGAGTGTTTCAACCCCACCGCATTAAAACTAACCTAATGTAGTTTATGATCTAGTGGTATGCACAAACCTACCATACTGTATATGTCCATTAGGCATCGGACAATATGAAAAATGTATATCACGATTATCCTGGCCAAGTTAATTGCGATAGACCATATTATCGCGATTATTTATTATATTATTATTAAACACTTTATCTCACATTTAGTTAAGAAACAAATCATTTTATTTTCGTGATATGTACTGTATCTTTTTTGTGTGATTATTTTTGTTTTGAAACCATTTTGTCACCAATCCGATTTTTTTTTTTTTTGTGTGTGAAACAATGGGCAAGCCGAACCTTCAGCCATGGTGGTGATTGACTGGAAAGATGCAGGCTAATAAATCAATCAGTAAATCAACACAATTGGACTGTACAAGTGAGATAGACAGCTTTTTCGAGTCAAATTGTGAAAATATTCATACTTATGTGAGGCTATTCATGATTGTCACCATAATAGACATTCACCACAATACAATTATCGGCAGTATGTTAATCGCAATAAATTATAAAATCATATATCGTCCCATCTCTAGTGTCCATTAACAGTGTTTGACTAATCAGTATGATGTTTCTCAAATGTTATCATTATCAATTTCATTCAGTAAATGGATGTTTGTCAAGTCAGCAGTTTGCATGTTATGGTGGCGTTAATGCAGTTAGGAAAACTATGTCAATACATGAAAATTGTTGCACCATAATAGCCCTATAAGTAATCTTCCAAAAAACAATAATATATAAATGCTGCTTATACTGGTGTCAAACTAATGTTGGTTACTGTATGCTAATAGCATGTAGAGTACTGTACATAAACGTGAAAATGTTAGTGTGAACATACATGTGTATAGTGTGTTTGTGCTTTGCGAAGACTCTCAATCTTTACATGCATACAACACAGCTGCAGCTAATATATTGTAGGTGTGGCAATGAACAAGTATTGATAGGAAGCTGACAGGAAGGACTTTAGATGAGACGCCATTATGTAAAAAATGACGTAGCTAGTGTGACATCCCTGGCCTGGATGTGGTTGGAATGTCATTAGCCTTAATTGGAAACACCTGGCCAGGCATCATAAGAGTGCTCCCAGCACACTTTTCACTCTCTGACCCTCCTAGCACCACACATGCCATTTGTTGTTTGGATTTGGTTAGTTGGCATGCAACATGCACCACACATATTCAGTACATACACCTACATATATTCACACCTCATTGTATGTTGTTCTGTTCATGTATGTTCATTTGGAGATTTGGGTTATGTTTAGTTTATGGCCTTTGAGCCAGGCTGTAAGAAAGCAAAGAACAACTTATTCTAATAAAGAGCAAATACAATATGCAATTGTAAGATAATATACTACTAATATACTAATCACCAAATGTCTCCTCGACAGCTGCCTGTTCTTGCTTCTGCTGAGAAAAAGAATAATCAGACCTGTATATGTAAATGGGGAGCATAAACAAAATGTTGCAGATTACACAACACTATCCCAGCCTTAACGTGTGGGGTGGAGTGAAGGGAGAAGTGTTTTTGTTTTGAGCGAGCTTTCTCCAGAATGACTATACCTTTAAACACAACTTCTGACCCGTTGGGCATTCTGACCCACAGTGTGAGAACCACTGGTTTCGATGGACAGGTTTGTGTGTGCACATTCTTCAAGCCTCACATGTAAAGCTGAGATGTACCCAGTCCACCCTAAGCCACTGCACTTCTACTTCACAATCCCAATTCCCAACTACTGAATTGTATTCACCCTCACGATCCTGCAGTCTCAGACGAATACCCTGTGGTTTGGTATTCCGTGCTGTGAGACACTGCATAAGGTTTCTGTGAGTGACTGTTTGCCTTTTTCCCACAATGCACACCAGTGGCAGTTTCTTTGTCACAGAGGGATTGAACATATTTAGGGTCTCTCACACGCATTTTTCTTTTTCTTTTCCAATTTATTCAGGTTGTTTTAGATTTTTTAACCACTCCCATAACCCACAATTTTTTATTATTATTATTATGATTATTTTATATATTTTTTTATCTATAGCTCAAAAAAAACAGAGAATCTGTGAGCCTCAAGCACTGGCTTATGTGGCGCAACGGGAAAACTGCAGAGAGTGACAGACAGACAGACAGAGTAGTGGGTGGGGGAGGAAGAGAGAATCAAAGTATGGAAGAAAGAGATCGAGAGAGACAAAGAATGGGAGAGACAGACTATGAAGACTAGAAGACAGACAGTTGTAAAAAAGTGTGAGCAATAGAGGTGAAGCTATAAAGGTCCATAGATTTTGTGTTTCCTCGCCTATTCTCTTCTGAGAAATGCGATAGGGACCAAATACACATTTCAGTCTAGACCTTTCTAGTTTTGCCATGCTTCCTAGTGCATAAAAATACATTGTCAGATATTACATAGATTGTGGAAAGAAGGAAGTGTACTCTAAATCTGTGTTCCCTAAATCACAAGATTTTCTCAGACTCCTGATTTATACCTCAGACCATATAACCACAGTTATGACATAGATCTAGTGTTTCTCTCAGTTAATGTGATTTTGACGATAGAAGAATGGGTTTAATTCATAGTGTCTTGACAGGATTATTTTTTCATTTTCCCCTGCTAAGTAAACTGTCCCACCAATAAATTTATTGACGAGCGCACCACTGGATATGGCAACATTGCAGTAAAACAAACAATTTACAGTCAGCCTTCTGTCTGATCCATATTATAGCGCGTGACTCGCAACCTCCAGATGCAAAGGAAATTTACTTCATCTTATGGAAGGATGCTCAAATCAAAGAAGTCAAAGTTAATAAACAAATATGCTTGTTATATGCTTGACAACAGTATAGATCCTGATGAGGGATAAGGAAAACGTGTTTACATTTTATGAAGAAAAAGAAAAAGAACCAAACTACAGTACATGCTAAATACAAGCCTTGTATACATAGGTAATACACCATTTGGTGTTATTTATATATATTCTCCTCATTCATTCATTATTCATAGTGCCCCAATAACCCAAATGTTTCAGTTAGGTTAGTAAGGGGTTTAGTTGTGTTTACTCAATGAGTAAGTTGTAACACATTAAAGGTATAGTCAGTCATTCCGGAGAAAGCTTATTTGAACACCATCAAAACTAAAAAAACTCCCTTCTGAGGGTGCTCTGCCCCCCACATTGGACACACTTTGCCAAGGCATTGATAGTGTTGCGTGATGCAGTCTGTACCACTTTGTTTGTGTTTCAATTAGAAACGCTGGATGATTTTTCAGCATACACACATCGGGCATCTAGGTGACCGTGGGATAAATATTAGCTTAATTTGACAAAAAGTGTATTAGCTTACAATCACTGACAGATTTAACTATCCAATATGATTTCATATTAGCACCAAATCCAGGATAGAACAGCCCTAGTCTGGCAGATCTAGTCTTTACTTGTGTACAGTCTGGGACATACCATTGGCCAACTGCGTCAATACCCACCTACTTGTCAGAAAGATATATATAATTTACCATGACCAACTACAGAACATGCTGTTGGACTCAATGCAATGTGCCTGCAACAGTAAAGTAAACCAAGTTGAAACAAACGCACTCAAAATGAGATGAACTAACATGTGCCGACAACAGCTTAAACAACTTAAACCGATACATGTGCACATGGGGAACTAGAAAAAGAAGATATTCAAGATGTATTAGAAACGGATATCCTCACTTGCGTGTAATAACAGATCATGTATGTACAGTATATATCTCTGGGCTTTAATCATCTCTTGCCCAGAGAGGAAGAGGGACCTTGTCCTTGTCGCTAGTGCCTCACAATGGCCATACTAGGACATGGATACTCAGGATTAGGCTAACCACTGAACAATACAGTAATATGAATGCAATTTCAAAGCAGCTGAAACGCTAGACAATTTAGCAGCCGAATGTAGAGAAGAAGTAGAGATATTCAATATGCAGAGAAATGCGACGAATAGCTAAACCAAAAGCTACGCTGTCATCGTGGAGCTGCTATCACCTTGGGAGGAATCCATGCTGAAGTTATGGTACTGCTTATTTATTCAACAAATAATTAACATGAGGAAGTGCATTTAAGTGCGCTGGTGTCTGCCACTGCTGTTTCATTCCACCGCCGCTCTCTGGCAGCCATCGAGAAACTTCCAGGATACCAACCAGGATGGCCTACGCTTGTGAGAGTCTCCCGTGGATGCTATCAAAATCGCTGAGCAGAGCGGCACTCTGCTTTCATTAAGATGGACCACGGCCATGTTGGAGGCAGACAGTGGTGACACCCGTCAGAACGGGGTATTTTCTCTCTCTCTCTCTCTTTCTCTCTCTCTCTCTCTCTCTCTCTCTCTCTCTCCCCCTCTCTCTCTCTCTCGGCTTCCAGGTGAAGGCTGTGAGGGAGGGGGAGCCATCTCTCTCTCTCTCTCTCTCTCTCTCTCTCTCTCTCTCTCTCTCTCTCTCTCTCTCTCTCTCTCTCACACCCCAGCTGAGCTCACACAACCTAGAGAGAGCTCAGAGCACAGCACAAAAGCATGGATCTGCTTGGTATGAATATGTATGCGGGTTAACTGGTGCGCTCCCCCTCTAATTGCGGTGGGAGAGAGCAGGGACCTGAAGTGTGGCGGTTCACTGGAACCGCTTCTTGACACAGAATATAGTACCGGCAACCCCTTCACTTCTTCCTCCTCTCCTCCTTCTCCTACTCCGCTGGTGTAGAGAGGGGGTTTAACGGCCTGAACAGGTTTGCATTGCCATACTTTGATGTGATTAAGGGCATTTCAGCTTCTTTTGTACTCCTCCATTTATGCCTCCTTGCCTCCACCAATTAGGTTTTACCCAAATGTGATTATGATGAATAAACGCTGACGTTCGGCTTCACTAGAGGGTGGCACGTTGGTTTACCTAAGGCGAGGCTTTCAAACTAAGGGGGAGAAGAATCAGATAGAGCTAATTTTAAGGGATATGCGTTTAATTTTGAGCGTTTGCATAAACACAGTGGCGCATTTTCTATTAAAATCTTTGAATGTGTGGCAACCATGAAATCATTTTAATTGGACCAGCTGACAATCCATTGGTGTCTCCAAACACAGTGGGTCCAATTGAATAACAAGCCAATCACCAATCATTTAGGATTTTTACAATGGTTGGGCAAGTAAATTCAGAGAATGTTTATTTAACATCAGCTTTCATCAGCTTTGGTTATAGATTTCCATCATCAGAATTGTTTGTGACTTTTAAATACCTTTAAAATTCACTAATATCATCAAGCACTGAAGACCGCAGCAGTTGCTAGTAAAATAAATAACAGATAGCCTTTGAAGGTCACATATGTCTGTTAGATGGAGTGACAGTTGCCACTATTTGAACAAAGGTCAGTCTATCAGATCACAGGACCAGATACCAGCTCTTAGATTTTACCAGTAGTAGCTACACAAACACACCCTCATTCTTGAAATAATTTGATCATTGTTTATTTGAGCTCAATTGGGCAGAGGGTTCAAACACAGGGACTACTGTACATGCTGCATAAATCATATTTATGATGTATAAATCATATTTGAGTTACTATAGCTTTCAAGTGACTTCCTAGTTTGTTATTTTGTACACATCTACAGTAGAGCACGTAATAAATTATAACCCAAAAGAGTGGTGTGTATGTGTTATAAAACCCACATTAAAACAATTGTTCTGCTAACGCAATTGCAGCATTGCTGTAATTTCACAGGCACATGCATGCAGTAAACTATTGCTACTTGAGCTCAAAAGCAGTATTTACATTACGTATGTTTTCAGATTTAAAAATTACATATTCAAAAGTTCAAACCATGTGCAATAACACAAATGCGTACAAATACACACAATATTAAACATGTTGTTTTACAATTCCTATAGGGAACACAATTTTGTGTCTCATTTTCAGATGTCATTTGAGGACAGCTGTTGGTTAGTCAGCTGCGCATTTATTTGAAACAGCTAAAGGTAGGGTAGTTTTCCTTTAGTAGTGCTTAAGACCACACTATACCGAATTGAAATTGAAATCATCCATAGTTCAACATGAAACCTTTAATTTACAGAGATAAGCACCTTGGCCGTGACCTTGCTGTAGGCTACTTTGACTTGGGTCATTGCCCTTGGCACTACTCAATGTTCCTTCAGTCAACTCGGGATTTCTTTGGATCATACGTCACACTATTCGTGATGTGGCCTTTACTTTGTACCGCTGCCCTGTTTTTCCCTTCGAGTTCTAAAGCACGAACAAAGAAACGTGTACAGCCTCCACCAGCTTCGACTTCCGCCACCGGATCAACGGCCCTCGCTGTTCCAAATGACCGAACCTATTGATTACATAACGCAACGCTTCGTTCACCCTGGTGCCTCTCTTTGTTGGCGTTATCAGACGACGTGCTCAAAGCTATAGCCGTGTGTACATCGTTAGCTCTGCCCTTGTGAGTGACAACCCCTGCACTGCAAATACGCTTAGGCCTACAGCAAAGACGCCGGTTATGTGACGCTATTTTCCACAGTTAGTTAGTTGTGGCTTGCAGTCTCTAAAATCCTTCTTGTAAGCACATTTAGTAGAGTGTGAAATACATTGGTTTGGACTCAATGTATGGGTTTCATTTGCTGGGAAGGCTGTGGTTTTTCAACCTCTCCACAGGGTCAGATAGTGGAGTCACATTCACACACGTTTCCTGCTGTAATTGATATTAATTGCTTGTCATTTGCCTTGTACTCCATTTTCTATGCTTGACAACCAGGCAGAGTAACATACAATTCTCTGAGTCCATGTTTTGGGAGTGAATTGATGAATCTGATTATAAAACATCCAGCTGTGTAACATAATCAATCAACCAACCAATAAATCAATCAATACCTAGTAGACTAGATTATTGCATTATGGTGTCCCCAGAACAGCAACTCGGCTACAATCTGCACCTCATTGGAGACGAAACAGGGCCAGTCCACAATGGAAAAACAAGACGGTGCAGATGGCGGAGGGACACCTAATCGGGGTAGAAGGATATACCCGCTTTAGGAATGACCGATGCGGTTCCGGTTAGGTGGAGTAGAACACACAGCAGGCCACAGTATAAGTAAAACAGCTCTTTAATGAGGCAAGGCCAGCTTCAGTCACAGCACAAACACACAGATCATCCCAGCCAACACACCTTGGCCTCATTAACACTTAACATAAACGGTAGTCAGTTGAGACCAAGCTGAATTGCATAGGAATGTTCATATACATTTACATTACACATAAATACACACACCTCTAACTACATACACCATTGCGCATATATATATATATATATATATAAACACACACACACACAACATCCCACTACACCCCCTTCCTTTATTTCACTTATAAACGCTCCAGGAGCCAACACACAGTGCCCAATCAGAGTGCACCTCAGAAGGAGAGCTAATCGGTGATCAGAGAGTACACCCATGCATTCAAGCCTACAATGGATCCATGAAACATTTAAACACAGATTAATTTAACAAATAATGAAACTAGCAACAAACATTGTATGGCTGTATATTACCAACTAACGGGCGGTATATTATAAATCTTCCTCGCACCGGGCCATCGTACACACTGAAAAAGGTGTAAGTCAAAAACTTAAATAATTTAGTTTGCCCACTGTTCTCACCATGCCTGATCAGATAAAGGAATATACACAGCAAAGGAGCATGACACGTCTAGTAGGAATGTGTTGATGGACTTTATAAAGGTGACTTCTCTGAACTTGAGAAAGGAAGCAATTAACGATTAGACTTGGTTTGGGATGATGGGACAAACGAATGTCTCCCTGAACATCAAGCTTCAAATTCACTAATAGTCATTCAGGAATTCAATGGCAGTACTAGGTTATGTTAACATTATTAGTGAGAACCCACACCACTATGGGCCACTGTGCAATTTTCTATACATCACTGCCTCTTATGGCTCGCCTACTAAATTTAACATCCCATCTGGACATAGCTGTTTTGCTGCCACAGCAATGGAGGGAGAATACATTTCTGAGGACTTCAAAGCTGGTTTGAACACTCCAATTCCCCTATAGCAAATGTAGCTCAAAGGACAGTGGGTGGAGTGACTGCCAATTACGACTTCCAACGAGTCCCATTAGATCCTAGAGAAAAATAGACGTTTCAAAGGGGGACACTAAGAAGAAAGTGCTGTTTCATGTAGGGTACTAAAACATTTTATGCCATTGGACTGCACTGAGATATATTTCTGCCTTTAGCTTGTTGGCATTAGTTTTTGAAGGACAAACTAATGTTTTAAAAGGAGTTTCTCACCTGTTAGTTGTAAAGCATGGGAACCGAGGATCATGCAGTGCTCTTTCTCATTACACTTGCCATCTATTGTGACCTTCACAATAATATGAGGTGATGCTGGGCAGGCAGTGAAAACTGGATAACTTAAATAAATTGTCATAAAATGAAACATAGCCTACCTATGTTTATGTATGTTCAGTATAGTCTGACCTGGAGTAACAAAATATTGTAATGCATTGTTAAAGCAAAACATCTAGGATCACCCTTTAAAATGTTTCAACTGAAGGCTTCTCATTACTATTAGTAGGTATATGAAGAAGGAGAGAAGTTTGACATACTATGTGAAGTTGGATGGAAGTTGGAGTTTGTTGGCTTTTCTTATTAACTGAATAACTTAACTTATTAATTGCATTTCTTATTAAGATGAATTGTTAGCTCTGGCAGACTGGCAACTATTTTCACACAGGTCACATCTTATCGTCTGGGATCATGGTAAGAATCCAGGCGAGTCTTCTGTCACACATATTAATGGGCACACCCAATTTAATTCTGCTCCTTACTCTCAAAAGTCCCATCAAGCAGTCTATTTGCACTTTGAGTCTTTTCACACATTGTCTTTTCAATGTGTAGTTCTCCTTTCCATGACTTTTCCACAGTGCGTTTACTAATGTCTAACTTAAAATGTATTGGCTATTCTCTGGGATTAAAGTGTATCTTGGTTGATTAAAATGAATGACGTACACACAGCATTAATTAGTTACTCACTAAATAATTGGTTCCATTAATTCTTAAATTAACAGTATACGTTGGAAGTGCCACATGCAGTCAAAGATGTATGCAGCTAAGCATTATTTACTGTAGTGTTTCAATACATGTTTTCAATGTACAACTTCCAGTGTTTGTTAGTATACAGTAATTGTTTGAATATTTCCGGGCATATATTTTCCCATCAGTGTACTCGATGAACAGAATGTCTATCCATCTGTCTATCTTCTACTGTATCGCCAAAGCGTTCATAATCTTGTGGCATTTTGAGTCAATAAACTGATAACCATTTGTTCCCATTGTACACCCATTCACTTTCTAATTACAGTGTCCTGCAACTTTGACATTCTGTAACCCTACTGCCGATTAGGCTTCAGTATTGTTTTGTTTATTTAATGTGTGTATGTTCCTTTAAAATGCTGATAGTTGTGAACGCTTGTTGACACATTACGACACCAGCGCAGTT
>JAODTR010006360.1:0-10832 GCA_025399935.1 Amblyopsis rosae | reverse complement strand
AGTTTGGGGTCCCTTGCTGAAGCTGCTGCCCCCGCGACCCGACTCCGGATAAGCGGGAGAAGATGGATGGATGGAGGGAGGGTTGGTTCAGTACTGTAAACATAAATTCACTATACTCAATTACAATACGTTACACATATATTTACGTATGAATAATTTGTTTAAAAGAAAAAAATAATGTTTTTTTTTCTCTGGAGTGCTCAAACACAGATACATTCTTGCTGCCCTATGTACAGTACCACAACAGCTAATCAATGGTGGATTTACACAGGCTATTATGTTCCCATCTGGCTACAAAAAGATCCCATCCTGTATGCCTAATCATTAATCATCATCAAGGCAGTTAAAACTGTCTGGCAATCTGGCAGTCTGGCTTGGTTTCAGAAAGGTCTCCTGGTGAGTTTGCCAATATACAATCACTGTAGACTGTTTCAATATTAGGATAAATGTTGTTTCCACAGAGAATAATGTGTGTGTGCGTGCGTGTGCGTGTGCGTGTGCGTGTGTGTGTGTGTGTTTTAAAGATGAAAAATTAGCATTTCTAGTAAAATCATTTTGAAATTTTGAAAATAGTTTAAATACCATGTACAGATATAATGTAAATGTTTTAAATTACATATTGTGCTAGCATTAACGTCATTAGTCTTTTTTCCAAACAAAATGTTTTTGTTTCCATCTCACACTTGATACAGATTAGCATAGTATCTATTCCAAACCAAACCGTTTTTGTTTCCATCTCACTTTCTTTCCATCTCTTCACTCTAGTCCAATAGATACTATATAGCATATGTATCCCGTATACAGTAGTACTCTACATTGCATATTCCAGTCAGTACCTGACAGCCTGAGCCTCTCTCTCTCTCTCTCTTCTGTTTGTCATTGTATGTGTGTGTGTGTGTGTGTGTGTGTGTGTGTGGGTGCATGAGCGAGTGCATACGTCCTGCAAACAGCTGGCTATACAAACTTCATCTGCTACCCATCCACTTTGACTTTGGACTGAGTTTTGATCACGAATGTTGACAAATAGATATTTCTGCAGAAATTTCCTTACCAGAGTTTTTGTAACCTGAGACAAAATCCTCTAAATCCATCTGAAAGTAGAAATGAGCAATTTAAAACATAATTATTTATTTGATTTTTATATTTGGATTCACTACTTTCACCTTTATTACAACTAAAAGGTTGTTTGTCAAGTAATAAAAAGTAATATCTTTCAAAAATGCATCTAATTATTAAATATTGCCAATTAAAAAAGAAAATATGTCAGATTCATGTTTTTGTGTCTAATCTCTTCAAATCATGTTCTATTGGTCTGTTTGTGGTGGTCTTACAGAATAAAGTGTGTCTGAATAATTTTGGCACCAGTTATACTGTACTGATATATACTGATGATGAACAGTACTTGATTCTGAAGCTATATCTAATCTTTAATGTACAGTATGGCTATATTTTATATTTATATTACTCTTTCAGGAAGGATCAACAAAAATGATTTACAAGATACTGAAATATTCCCAAAAAAATGTCCACCGTTACACGTTTTTGTCCCATGTCCTAGATTGTCAATTGCATACAGTATATACTGTATAAATAAATGGTTATGATCCTGTTTTTGCTAAATACTGTCTGTACATTAAATCATGCTTGGAAACTAGCCTATATGTAAATATCCACTGAATATACACTTTTTAAGACTTTATATGAACAATAGAAAGTGTGATACAATTTAGGGTTTCAAATACAAAGAAAACACGTTTTTTTTCTTCCGTTTAGTGTATTTTTCTTCTGTCTTCTTTCTCTTCCGTGAGATGATTTTGAGAAATAATTGTCCTGAATGGTTATCCATAGTTCCATAATCCCATTACAGTATCTCCATTAGAGGGAAAAGGTCTCTGTCTGTTCCCAGTGTATGTCCGTGTCATACACTGGTCTCAACATGAGAGGGCGTCTTAGAGCTCAACATGTGCGATAGCAGGATATGCTGGTGTTGATACCTGGCACACACACACGCACACACACAAGCACACGCACATACACACACTGATTACTACCTGGATTGATGCTGTTACTACATTCATTTTTATCAAAAGGTTAAGATATTATATTAATTAAAAAACGTATTATGTCACAGCACAAACATGAGCCCAAAATGTATGAAACAATTAATCATTAATCATTATTTACAGCAAGTTAATAATTGTTATTTGATTTGATTAACTGTGTGTTATTAATGCCTACATAAAAAAAAATATTGTAATCCTATGTGACATCATGGTGTAATGAAATGTAGAAATAGGCCTACTTGCTAATGACCATCTGGATCTCCTTGTTCTCTTCTTCTTTAAGCCTCTGAATAACATGTTCCAGGATGGGGAGCTCCAGGTTCAGATATTGAGCCACCTGAGAGGAGAGGAGAGGAGAGGAGAGGAGAGATGAGAGGATCAACATCAACGTAGTCAGTTGTTACAGTATGTGTATAGTGTAATACTACTCAATAGTTTGTGTAGAGGCTTGCTAGCATATGGCTACGTTCAGTCCGTAGTGTTGTACTAAAGCACTCACATCGTTGCTGACTTCCTGTTCATCCCTGTCCATCAGAAAGAGCTTCATGATGTCATCAGAAGGCCCGTGCAGGATTCTCTCCCAGAGGGGTTGGTCACTGTCGCCCAGCTTCCTCTTTTCTGGACACACACGCACACACACACACACACGCACACACACACACACACACACACACACACAATTGACTTTTGAGCAATGTGGGTAAATTCTACATTATTTTTGATTCAGCCTTCGCAGTGTATTTGTTGTCCTACTGTATGTCACAATGAAGATATTGAAACCACAGCTGAAACAGAGTAACATACCACCACTCTGATGTAGGCTGTAGAGGGCAAATTCCTGAGGATCATTCTCTATCTGAAGAAAAAGATCATTTCAATCTATTATGGCGATTAAAACCTTGGACAATCTCTTTAACCAGATTAAACTACAGTTCAATCTACTGAACAAATCTACAATCTCTACTAATAAAATGCTTCTTGATCTGGCAGACAGACTATGTTAGCATGCACTGTACAGTATAAAGGACACTGTACTGTATGTAACACTGTTAAATCTCACCTTGAACTTGTTGAGGAGCTGCTCAATGACTTGATGTGTTGTCATTGTGCTGGAGATACGGACCTTGGTTGGAGTACCAAAAGAAGGTGTGAAGATTGAGGTCTGATGAGATGATAAGAGAGTTAGAAACTTGAATACAATTTTTTTTTTATACAGAATTTTGTATTTCCACAGTGGAAAACTGTGGTGAAATGTATATGCACATATTGCTACCTTGTAGTTATAGAAGTGTCCATTGATGGAAAATCTGTGCTTTTCCTTCACGCTCTGTCCTGCTGACTGGCTCCTTCTCCGTCTCCTTTTAACCAATGAGGCATCACTCATACAACGAAACAGGTTAGACTCCGCCTCCATTTCTGAGGCTTTCGGCCTCTCAGGACGCAGGGTGGTGGTTTCATAAACATGGGGTACTACTGAACAGATAAAACACCTTCATGAACATTAATGTGTTCCATAAACTCTTATCTTTACTATTATGTATAATATTATTATGAATTTATATGAAATAAATTAAATAATATCTGCTGTTAACGTTTAAATACATTCTCGAGAAAATAGTACATTCCTTTGTGTGCTTATGTGTGCATCTGCATTATTTTAGCATAGTTTATTAGCTCCTTAAGGCACGGACAGTAGCACTATTATTCCTTGCTTATTACCTTGCACGCTGTTGTTGTAAACCTGTTCTGGCACCTACCTGCTCTTGGACTGTTCTCCACCGTATCTTGTGATGTCTCTGATATCTCATCTATCTGGTGAAGGTCATTGTACTCTCCCCATCGCGTCATACCTCTAAGAAGTGAGGGAGAGAAAGAAGGATTAAAAAAGAAAGGTAGATACAAAGGTCAAATATCAAAATAAAACAAAGTTAGCTTGTGGAGAAAGACTGAAAGACAAAGGCCCGTTTTTTATTATAGATATAGACTCATATTTTGGCAGTGTTTACTAAAGTTTGAAAAGAGCCAAAGCAATAGTAAAACCTATGTTCTCTATCATTTGCTCTTGTTTTGAGTGGAGAAACCTGTTTATCAACTTGTCTTGTGAACCTGAATTTTTTTGTCACTATTACAGTATGAATAATTTCTACAGTTTATATCTATTAAAGGTTCTAAGCATTAGGCACTGATCACATTGTTGCTTAGAGTTCACATAATTTACATCCATAGGTGTAGATGCGCATTTTAGTGGAGAAACATAGCCTTAATAGCTCATTGTACTATGAAGATAGAAAAACTATTAAATGCCTTTGTTTTTACATCCACGAAAATCCATGCAGGACATTCTATGATATTTTGAGCACTAACAGAAAAATAGGATTAAACGTTGTTTTCTCGCTTCCTGTAACACAAACTACAGATAACTACAAAATACCAGCGAAGACAAAGGTAAGCCATTGTTTTCAAATTGTCTGTCTCCCTTGCGTTCCGTATGTCATTCTGACCCTGGTTTTCTTCTTTGTGTTATTGGTTATGAGGTTCACCTGGTCGTCCGCCCTGTGTTTCTATTCGTTTGGTGCTAGAGTGTTATTTAGCTTAATGTTCCAAGTAATATTTCTCATTTGCATTCTGTTTGCTGGTCTGTGTTGAAACACCTCTTTGCCAAACCCTTCCTGTGTACCCTGACCACTGCTCTTTGTCATTTTCAGTGTCCCTCCATTCAAACAGTCTTCAACCTGATAACATACCAGAGGCCTTCTCATCCTGTGATAGTGATGCAATAAATCAATTATACCTTTTGTTGAGTGGACTAACTGGACTGGTGGGGTCATTTGGTATCAGATGACAGAATGGCAGCGTCTGTTTTTGGTCTTGTATTTTGAGCCTGATAGGCCTCTGTACTCCCCAGGAGATGTTGAGAAAACCCTCAACCACAATCTCTCCACTGGCAGCCTTATGAGAGAAGAGAAGGTTAGTGTCACTTTGCCAGGCTATCCCATGTTGACCCACAAGATGTTATGGAGGAATACTGTATTATTATTGTGAGAGACCAAACAGGATTGAGTATACACAATGAAGGTATATAGCATACATAACTCAAAACCTGCTGTGGAAACCTTTAACCCTTTCAAATGTAGTTGCTTAGTTACTTGCTAGTAGCAGGGGCCTGACAGGCTGGTTGACCCAGCTATGGGGAAGCTATGGGGAAGTGACAGTTCAAAATATTCTAGTACCTGGTAGTAGCTCAAGTGAAGTTGGGCCTGGTCCTTTAGGAAACAGTTGTAGCTGTCCAGCAGTGACAGAAACCTTGCTCTGAAACCAACAGCACACATGTCTATATGCCAGAATATAATAACAAACTCAAGCTATGAGGAACAAGTGTTCTCTCAGCTCGAGAGAACAGGTGTACAACACTACAACATGCTATAGTATTGTGAACTGCTTATAATTAACCAGCAATTAAGTGTAAAATGCTTAAATATGAAAATGAGAGACTAGTTTGAAAAGTGTGATTTTGAGCAAGGCATCAATCTACTGTACTTGCTACAACAAAGAACAGCAGAGAGATGATTGCAGAGTCTTACCGACTTAGTATCCTACTTTCA
This sequence comes from Amblyopsis rosae, assembly GCA_025399935.1. Lineage (NCBI taxonomy): Eukaryota > Metazoa > Chordata > Actinopteri > Percopsiformes > Amblyopsidae > Amblyopsis > Amblyopsis rosae. The sequence goes on along the minus strand of JAODTR010006360.1, from coordinate 5,167 downwards.
CCTGCCGATACCATCACTGGCAGCCTCAGAGGAACTGCTGGGTCCATCTCTAGTATCATCTATTACTGTAGAGAGACCATATTAATAATAATAATAATAATAATATTAGCATCTTTACAAAGAGAGTTTACTAAATGCTTTGACAGCCACAACAAAGCAGAATAGTCGTTCAAAATATAAGCACAATGAAAGTTAGAAGATTTGAAGTTAGAAGTTATAATAACAGAATGATCAATCAAAACAAATCAAATATAAAATCAATGTATCAATATAAGGTAAGACAAATAAAAATAAAATATTAAATAAACATACAAATAGAAGAATAAAAACTTTAAACTAAAGACGAATTCACAAGAAAGTAAAAGCGTTTTTAGAATTGTTTTAAAAGATTCTACAGTCTGCTCGCCTTATTTCCTCAGGTAGGGAGTACAAACTCATTTGCAGGTGAATGCTGTAGGTAACCAATGAACAGCAAACTTTCAACAGAGCTGCTAGCTTGATCAGTATAGCTGTCTATAACCAACAACAAGACCATGATCTAATTGCTAGGCTACTGTTGTTACCTTTAGTAAATACACCTGTCCAGCATGACGGCTTGACAACTTACCTTATCTAACATGCCAAGCAAAAGCTTTTGTCCTAATCCCCTATATTTGTCTCTGTCGCACTCTCTCTACTTTAAAAATCTCTCATTTTCCCTCTCTACCTCTCACGCAATTTTTTGTGTTAAATGTATTCTCTCTCTCGCTCTCTCTCTCTTTCTCTCTCTCTCTCGCTCTCTCTCTCTCGCTCTCTCTTGCTGCATTCACTCTTTCACTTTCTTTCTCCAGTAGATTTAATAGCAGTACTGCTCCACCCAGGAACCAATGATGACAGTGTACACCCAACCATTTGTTTATTTTTTGCTCAGAGGACCAGTAAGTCAGTATAGGCTGCTCATGTATCCACGTGGCTTCTCTCTCTCTCTCTCTCTCTCTCTCTCTCTCTCTCTCTCTCTCTCTCTCTCTCTCCCTCTCTCTCATTTCGCCCATGCCTGTCAGAAGAATCTATGGTATTCAGAGGTTGTCATCCCAGCACCACCCACAGCTGTCACTTTATATACATGACTGGTTCTGGGCTGTACTTGACAAAAGACCTCCAATTTCAGAAGCTATGTTATAGTGAACTGTGGATGACTTAACATCTTCACATCATTTTGGAGATAAAGGTTAATTTGACAACGGCAAAACGTTTATTTTAAAGCACTTTTATACGAGTTGTAATCATTTGCGTGAAATACTGATTTCCCTTCCACATAATATATAAATTAGAGGGAATGCATTCAACACAGATTTCAAAGACTGGACATGGGCTGCAGGTCATGTATGTAAACAAGAGGATTATCTCAGGTCAATCTCCATGCTGATAAAATCCATTGGACTCGTGACCTAAATCAGACATACCCCACCAAGTCTTTGCAAAGGCTGGAAAAGCTTTTGAGCAAGGCATTCTCCCATTAGCTGCTAGAGAATGCCTTCAAACTGAACCAAAATATGTTGCTATTCCTGGTTTCAGAAAGTGTGTTTCCATCCAGCAATGAGGATACATTCTGTTGTAAACCCTTCACCATCTGGTGCTTTTGGAATAGTGGTACATGGATAATTGTGGCTTGAGTTCATATTTCAGTTTTTATTCTAGGGCAGACTACACTGGTATTTAAAAGGTCAAAATGAGTAGCCTACAGTATATCCCTTCTGTTTGAGGAGAAACCTGACTAAAGGTTGACATATATGTTTGTGTATATGTTGTATATATACTGTCTATATATATATTTAAATTATATCTAAGCCATGTATTTTTGCTCTGGTTACCCACCTCTGAATAAATACTGTGATTTTTTGTGGGTGTATGTGTATTTGCAGTCATGAGGGTTCAGTAATAAAAAAAAGCTGCAACCAAAGCAAGCAAAAAATTATATTTGTTCTGTTAATGGTACTGTTCAGTAACGTGCTTACGTTTTTGCTGACGTTTGCTGGGTTTCTGTTAAACCTTGGTGTGATCATCATTGAAAGGACTGTTCAACCTGTGTGTGTGCGTTGACATACTGTTAACTATACAAAGTCCATGAGCACTACAAAAACACACGGGCCTTGAATTCACACTTTGTTTTTAGGGAAAGGTTCTTACTTCTTCCAACAGCACATTCTCCCACACGCTCAAGGACACAGCTTCTTTTACCACATACTGTAGGAATAGAATGAACGTGATACAAATTTAGATGCAAATGTTGTTGAATATAAATTAGATTGTGAGTATGTGAAATAGGGTGGCAAGTGGCGCAGTGGTAGAGCTGGGGCGATAGGTGATCAAGAACTCGCTGGTTAGAACCCAGCTAACTCCTCACAAAGTGTCGAGGTGTCATTGAGCAAGACACATAACCCTAACTGCTCCCGGTGGTCAGGTGTCTCCTTGCACGGCTGACATCGCCATCGGTGTAGGAATGGGTGAATGTGAGGCAAATAATACAAAGCACTTTGGATAAAAGTCAATTTACTATCACACCATGTTTTTATCTTCGGATGATTACTGGCGATTGTATGATCAAATAAGGTTAATATGGTTTCGCGTGTGGTGGGTCAAGGTTTCTCATGTACACCCCCAGTCTGAAACACAGGTAATGAATGAAGGCAGCCTCAGAATGAACACTGACAGACAGGCTCAAGCTCAGAGGTTTATCAGAGAGATGGCTGAAAAAAAAACATTGCCGGAGGGACAGACACTTGTTTAAGTTAAAGAACGAGACGCCCGCCCTCTGTCCCCTCCCTCCCCCTTTCTCTACCTTCGTGTCTTTCCCAGTTGCTCTTTGTCTTTTCATAAAATGCTTTCTTTTGTTTAGTATTTCTCTCTAGGCAAATAGAGTATAAAACGCATGGTATAATAGCCAGTTGTTACATCCAGCCATTCTCTTCTGGTAATAATGTTTGCTCATTCTATTTCCTGGTAGAGACATGCAGTCATAATGTTGAAAGGGACATTATGTCATGGGTTTGGCTTGAGTAAAGCGGTATATTCCCATAGGATTGTATTTGAATTGTGAAGTCTGTTCCAACGTTTAGCCCTGATGATGTGAAAATATACATAACAATGTAAACATTTCACAAATATAGCACACGCAAATGCAATACTTTGTTTACACTCAGCAATGCAAACACAGGCTACAACACAATGTAACTGAAATATCCCAATGCATGTTACAATACTTTACATACTGTAGTGTATTGTTAAAACATAAATGAGCTCTTACCTGTCATATATTCAAATTCCCCTAACTTGTCGCTTTAAGCTCACATCAGTCAATAGTAAAGCGCTCGTAGCGTCTTTGAGCTCTGAGTTGTATGTGTGTGCGTGTGTGTGTGTGTGTGTGTGTGTGTGTGTGTGTGTGTGTGTGTGCGTGTGTGTGCATGTGTGTGTGTGTTGATAAATCCTAGCTAGTAGCAAGTAGCAAGCTGGTTAATGATTGCTGAACACGTTGAGACAGTCTAGCAAGGGAGGGGCTGGCCATACCTCACCTGTTCTCTGTGTGTGTGTGTGTGTGTGTGTGTGTGTAGATCCATGTGGGCTTGTATTTGCATGTCTTCCAGAGTGAGGGTGCGAGAGAGCCAATAGGGTCTAGACCCTTCTCGAGAGAGCTAGAAAGAGAGCAAGAGATAGAAGAGAGTGAGAGAGAGAGAGAGAGAGAGAGAGAGAGAGAGAGAGACCAAATCATAGCTCTATGGATCAAACAGATTACATGAGATTAGCGTTTTAACCTTAAAGAATACCTTAAAAATGTATGATTTGCTAACACTAACGATGGTAATGTGCACACACATACAGGCAGACAGAAACAGTGTAAATCTTCAAATAAAACATGATGATAAAATAATATCATGTATAACATATAATGTAATATGTCCAGGCATGATCTCGCTTTTAAAATATTGTATAGGCATTCATAATAATAATGATTTCTGACAAAGGTGTCATTATCATTTCCAACAGCAGAGGGAGACCTAGTACTGCCATTGACGCTATTAGACATCTGACAGGACAGATATAATAAGAGAATAATAACATCAATGGATGGGATAGTTAAACCCTTTTCCATGTGTTATAATTTGGAAAAGGTTATACATTATTTCAACATTGGGCTGTAATGTCCTTATTTATTGCAAAAGCCAACTCTTACAGTACATGCTGTTTCTAATGTTATGTTATGTTCTGGAACTATCGAAAACTATGTATGCTGTAAATATAGAATGGAAACATCAGAGAGGTGGGCTGTGACCATTGTTAGACCCATTCTACTCCAAATGCCCAGTTAGCTGGAAGGTATAAACGTAATCCATTAATACAATGAATATGGACCAAACAAACCCTTTGGCAAATGCCATTCCTTTCCCAAAATAAATGGAATATACACAGTGGCAAGCGACAGGTGGGCACAAAGGCTGTCCTGTGTGTGTGTGTGTGTGTGTGCGTGTGTGTGTGTGTGTTTTGGCATGTGCTTATAGTGTAAAAGCATTCTAATCCTGTTTTCTGTAATACTTGCCTATTGTGTGAAAATAATTCCATTCCATTCAAAAAGGTTATTATGTCTGTAATGTTGTGTGTGTTTTTAAGTATACAATTTTATCTTTAAAGTATACAATATAATTGTGTACAAAATCCAAGCTTACTTGTGAGCAAGAAATATAGACATTTACCAGGATTGCTGGTACACCAGAAAACAGCATGGGATGCCGGGGTACCAGCAAACCAGCATTCCAAGCTGCAGTAGGCGACATGCTAGCTCTCTACACACTACATAATGATATAACATTACACTTACTGTCTCAGATGTAAAGTCTGTTAATGTCTATTACTAAAAGGCCTCCAAAGTAGCCTAACCCTGTAAAAAAATCCAGCATTGCTGGTCACCAGCATAAAGTATGTTTTGCATGTTGGAACCAGCATGGAATGCTGGTTTGCTGGTACCCCGGCATCCCATGCTGTTTTCTGGTGTACCAGCAATCCATGATGGTTGCTGTTGTGCAGGTATACCAGCTAGACCAGCACTACCCCAGTACTAGCCAGTATGAACCAGCCTGGACCAGCACTACCCCAGCACTAACCAGTATGAACCAGCCTGGACCAGCACTACCCCAGC
>JAODTR010006359.1:7784-31764 GCA_025399935.1 Amblyopsis rosae | reverse complement strand
AGACAACACAGCCCTCAGGTTCATGGGGGCACCCAAACCTCTCCACCACGATAAGGTGATGGTTCCCGGAGAGGTTACACACCTTAATCTCAAACGCAACAGAGGGCATTGTGTGCGCGGTGTGGTTACAGTCACATTTAGTTTGTAAAATATTTCCTCCTCACATTTGTTATTTATAAAATAAGGTGAATGTGTTACCTCATATCGTGTAAACCACTGGATGTGTACTATGATTTACATGTGACTCTTTCTCCAGTGATATAGTGGACAGAATGTAAGGCTATTCAACCCTGGTCCTGGAGGGCCACTGCCCTGCATGTTTAAGATCTACTCTAGTCTCCCTGCTCCAACACACCTGATTCTAATGACTGGTGGGTCGTTAGAAGCCTGATAACAACCCAGTCATTATAATTTATAATCAGGTGTGTTGGAGCAGGGAGACATCTAAAACATTCAGGGCAGCAATAGCCCTGATGTTTAGTATATAGTATACCCTAAAAAAAAACACATACTACGTACTGCTTGTTACACAGAACCAACCTGATGTGTTTCTTCTCCTCCACGTTCATTGGGAGGTCCCGAATAGCCTGAATTCGGTCTCTTTTTGAAAGTGACACGAGCTCCTTGACCAAGTTCTGTTCCTCTGTAACAAAAGGTGTTTTGTTATGTACTTGTTGAACATGTAAGAGGCTGCACATCTACATGATTAACAACCATGAGCACCCCTCACCGTTCTCTATCTCGTCCCTGATAGCATGCTCTGTAAAGGGCAGATGCGTGGGGTCACCGTTAGCAAACATGCTCGTCCTTCGTGCTGTCATTCCCCTCCACCTTGTTGTCATGGTACCTACATGAAATAGGCCAGAAGACATTAGGGTTATTCTGAGCAGTACTTGGTATTCACAAATGAAATTAGGACAATCAATCAAAGACGCACATATAAACACAAATATTTGGCATTTTAACAGTGAGTCCTTGTGCGGCAGTACATCTTATCATGCAGTTATTGTACATTATGCACTATGCATGTTCTGTTCCATGACAAATACCAATGCTATGGTCACTTATCAGACCCTATCCTGGAGATTCCATGATTCTGCTATTAATAAAGAAATGCATTCCATGTGACAACATGAGGTAACTATGAAAAAGTTACTGTGTCACACTAAAGACAGTAGCCACACAAGGAAATGTTTCACATAATGATATAATATGATAACCAACAGCAACACTTCTCTATCAGGGATATGTTCCAATGCCAACTTCCTTGTAGTTTGTATCTCAGTAGAATTCCTCATATTAATCAATAATTCCATCATATTTTCCCTAAGTATTTCCCTATAACCCCAAAGACAAAGCAAAGTACATCAGTCTATTCTCATATATTTTGTTTGGTTGTAAATTGTGTCATAGCAACAGTATACCAGTGAGTGTGTGAGTGTAAACAGGTGCAGTGACAAACTAATATGTATTGAGCAGGACCCTACCTGTGAATGCCGATGGAAATTGGGCTGGGGGCGATGCTTCATACCTAGATGCACCAGAGTCCACCTGGAAGGTAGTCAGATCTGACAAAACAAGGAATATGTTGACTGTTGTCTAAATATCAACTATGCCGTCACATAGCAACACAGAAAAGGACATTTAAAGACACATAGCCTACTGAGCTAAGCCTGGATGCAGGCAACCGGCTCATGTTTGGTTTCCCAAACAAAATGGAGTGTTGTTACAAAGCCATGATTCACTCACTGTGGTCATTGTGACACACAGGGCTCTCTGGACGTGTTGAGAGGAGCCCCATAGGAATGCTATCTCTCCCCCTCCAGCTCTCCTCCTGCCAACCCCCCCAGGGAACTCTTGAGACGTCGTCATGACTGCTGGACTGGCTCATGGGTGGGTGACCTGCGCTCGGGCCTTGCCATGACTGGTCTTCCCTTGCATAGGGATTAGTGTGATGCCCTTTGCTGGAGTGTCTTAAGGATGTAAGGAAAGTCTTTTGAAATGTCACATCAAACGTATTTGATCAACACACTGTAGAGTCATAGCTTTGATTACTAGAGATCAGAATTGCATGATACATTTTTATATAGAAAACAGTAAACAATGGCTAGCCTATTCATTCTATTGTTATCTGTATTCTATTATTACATGGCCTATTCATTCTATTTTAACCTGTATTTGTTTAAGAAACAGTAACATTGTAATATGGCTGTGAGAATATTTCTCATACTCCGCCTACATGGTAAACATTAAAAAAACAAAATGAGCCTCCATTTAAATTCTAAAACAGAGTTCCATAATATCTTTTATAATATCCTGTGATACTAAATTTAGAATAATTCTCATTGAAAGATAGTTATTTGGTCTGGAATAAACCAAGTACACATTGATGCAGAGTTCATTACTGTAATGTATCAAACCTTCTATCGATCTCCAGGGTTTCGCTGTCATGGTAGGCAGGGTTGAAAATTCCTCCAAATTGTGTCATGGGGTCCTATCCTTATTTGTACACAATGTGAATGCTTCAGCTCCTGTGCTTGTCTTTCAGGGTGCTGTTGTCAATGATGTCCACCTCTGCAGTAAACAACTGTAGATATCCGCAGGCTATGTTCCCCATACATACAGTAGCAGCTAGAATGATGAAGTGATGCATCTAAGAGATAGGTACAAGTCATGACACATGCCTTCATTTTGGATCATATTAGACATTTAACTGCTACACAAGCTATCCCAACTTTACTAGGTAACAACGCAAGTTAAGGTCTAATGGCTTTTCCTCTAGACTGACTATTGACATGGAGAAGCCTGTGTAATGTAATTCTTTAGCCCCATCGTCATTCGGTCATTATTAATTCATACAGTGGTTATTGTTTCCACTGCCACTGAACGGGATTGTGGCTGGGGGAAAGAGTATTCAACCATTATGCAAATTGTGGCCTTCACTGTCAAAACGGCAAGAAAATTCAATACATAACATCTGAAAATAGAATGGGTTTACCTGAGTTGCTGAGTTGTGAAGTACTGAAAACGCACCTTAGTCCAATGACTGAATAGTAGAACTCATCTTGAATAGTCAATCCACCCATAAACCAAGAGCCCTAGAGACTGGATGACTGACTGGCTATAAGGAAGTTTGCACTGAGGTAAAAGTCCATGCCTTCAAGTGGGTTATCACTTGGGACTGCCCCCTCCCCTTGATGTAAACATAATGAATCCCTGAGGTTAAATGTTAATTATAGCACAAAGGTATGGAGTTAATGGATGTAATACTAGTGTATGCCTATGTGTATCATATCCATGCAGACACTAAATTGTGAATGGGTCATCTTCTGTAGGTATAATGTATTAGATGTATAATTGCCATTATTTATTGTGGTATTTGTAGGCTCAAAAGATGCCTACCTTTCTTCCCACCGGGACAATCATGCCTGGTTGCCTTTTTGTAATCCAAAATCATGTCTTGGAAAACATTCAGTGGGATTAGTAAATCAGATCAACGTTTAGACTGAGAGATATATCAAAGAGTTAATTATTATATAATTAACGATTTTTCGGGGACGTTTCCTCTTGTCAGAAGCATAGAACAGAATAGATTAATTTGACTGAAATAAATATAACTCATTGCCACATGGTGTCGCTAAAGAGAGAAAATTCGATAATTTGTTAGTTTTATATTGTGTTAGATTATATATTCATATGGTGTATTATAAACAATATACTGTATTAAACAATATTATTTTATATTATAGTTGGATATAATATGTTCCCAGACTAACCTATGAGCTTGGTGGAGTTAGTACATTCCATCAGGACATTCAGGAAGTTGTCTGCGGTTTGAGTTGTGTTGTTTTCCTGCCTACTGTACAGTACGGTACTGGGAACTGGGACTGGGAAAATGCGACAAACTGCCTGGCAAAGTAATTATATTAGCCTATAAGTTAGACAAAGTTAGACATATTTATTTAATGAGGAAAAATGAACATGGAGACCGATGCAGGAGGTAATTAACTAAGATATATACATTACATTTAGAAAAACACAATACAGTATGCTATCTGAAACGGTAACGATGCTAAAGTAGGCTATCGTACTGCAGCCTACTGTTACTTGTTGAACATTTAATGTGTATTCGGCATAGTCAATGGTTAATAGACCAATAATATGCTACAGTATGAGACTTAATGTATTATTTAGTGTCTTCGTGGGTTTGTCAAAAGACGGACCTATTTAACATACTTTGAAAAGGTACGTTGCACTAAATTAGAATGAAATGTACGATATGTGGGTAATATCCTACTGTACTGCTGGGTGCTTTGTACGGTACGGTAACAGTCCCGTACACTACCTCTGGAGGGGGGGGGGGGGGGGGTACAAATTAAATTAATATAAATTGGTTGTGAATACTAACAGAGTGCCACCATCATGATGTCCTCACTGATCCTTAGAACCATTCCCTTCCGTATACATACCCATTTCCATATACCGCACTTAACTTATTTGTTTTTTTTATTTTAGTGTTTTACACCGAATACAGTGGGCCTGTCACCAGTAATCCACTGTTGGACCAGCTCCCCAGCTACCAGTCTCTGCTTTACCGTAGGAAGTCTAGCAGCACAAAGAGAAGAAGCAGCTCTGTGACACGCCGTGGCTCGTCTGGCAGTGGAAAATGGGGCCTGAACACAGTCACAAGACAAGGGCAGAAACAGAGAAATGAAACACTACAGAGACATGTCAGAGAACTCCCAAAAACCATGTATCAAAAACGCAGAGACAAGTATGAACATGTTCTCATTATGATTTGTACCCAGGCAACATTTTACAGTTGATATAATCTAATGGATTCTGAGATTGCAGTTGCTGTAATTGGTTATTGTTAACTTATTCAGGTATTTCCACTACAGTGCATGTTTTTATGTCAGCGTTGAACGTACCTCACTGTGGCACTCAACATTAGGGCAGAGCGCCTGGAGCAGGCCAAAGATCTTAGCAGCTGGGGACAGTGGAGGCAGAGCACTCGCAGGAACATGAGGAGGCTGAGAGAAGTTTCCCAAGAATGGCTGAGCTCTTTGCAGTTGTGGAGGACGGACATCCACGTCATAGAGGGTAGGTGTGGGCGGATGAGGGAACCGGGCAGTGTGAAAGCAAGCATGAGCAGTTAAATGTCCACTGAGGCCTGGTGGACCGAGATGTCTACTGAACTGTTTACTGAACAGTCCTTGAGCATGTTCTATCCAACCCCAGGGTTCCCACTGGTCATAGAATTTCTAGAAAAAAAAAGTATATTCCCGACATGGAAAGTCTGATAATTTATTGGGGCGAATCAGGGAATATCAGGGGGAAAACGTGTAGCATGCCTGAGAGCCTTTCTGCATTATACTTTGACACCTGGTGCCTGGATTTAGTTTTACTTTCAATTTCCACTGTAAATCGATAGAGAAGAGGCACACATTTGTGTTTTTTAAATGGAGCAGAATGCAGTAAAATGAAGCTTTCGACACTCATAATTACCTGGGGAAGGATTCATTCATTCAAACTCCCAAGAGAAGTGAGGAAAAATGTTGGGCTCTGAGGGTGCTGCAAGGCACTTGCAGAGAGTCTGCTTTAAATGGTTATGATACACCTTTACTTTATGAATCTGTTAAAATACCGTCTATGACATAAATCAATTACCCTAACTAATTACTGGTTGATCTCTCTTTTTCTCCCACACCCCTTGTAAATGAATAGGGATGTTTGGTACAGGGATCCTGTCTTACTTCTCTTTCCTGCGTTTCCTGGTCATGCTCAACCTCATTATCTTCCTGCTGATGTTCAGCTTCGTCATGCTGCCCATCATCGTGGCCCCGCATGCTTCAGGGAACGCCACCTACAACCAGGCTGATGGTCAGAGCTGCCGTCGTCCTGTGGACTGACTGACTGACTGACACATCTTAGCTTGCTACAAGTGCCTAAGTTTACATGCCATTTATAGTTCAGCTGGTGACGTGGTAATGCTATCAGTGATATGCACACTGATTATGGTATTTAATATAATTGACAATAATAATGAGGTTCAACCTGTCTGGGATAACCTGCAAATTGGCCGTGCACTGCTGTGTAATTTATTGTCTTCTCGACGGTAGCTGCAGCAATGATTGTAGTCATAGCAATGAGACAGAGAGCACCATCATTTGCCACAGTAGTTCTTGTTAAACACACCGCATTGCACCCTGTGTTGCAATATTCACATTATTGCTGCTGATCTTATGCTGTTGGTTTCACAGGAGGTGGAGAATACAATTCTGATTGTAGTGGAAGTTGATATTTTACAATGCAAAAGTGATCACATTTAGTTTTAAAATGGGAAGACACAATTTCAACACTTATTTTGAATGTTCTTTCTGCTTATTGTAGGAAAACCTTTCAGACTGGTAAACTGTGTGTGTGGGCACATTAATCTGAACTGTAATGTGGTCCACCATAGGTAGCGTGTGTAGCGTATATACCAGCAGTTCACGCCAAGGGCTCGTCACTTTTTACGAGCACGTCACAGACTTCCTCTCTGGCGGGGTGAGTTAACTCTTTTTTTTTTCTTTGTTGTAAAATAAAAATAAAACATCCGAGTTAATCTGCTCCCCACTTTATCCTATTATAAATTGGGAGAGATATGACATTTGATATCTGGGAAATAATTAGCAGGTTTGTGTTTAATCCACAGGGCTTTCTGGAGCACACCTATCTTTTCTATGGCTTCTACAAGGTGGAAACCATCCACTTCTCAGTGTTCACTTACAACCTGCCCCTGGCCTACGTGTTAGTTACCATAGCCTACCTCTTCATCAGCCTCATCTGGATTGTTAAAAGGTAAAGCAATATGATTGTTTGGTTATTGAAACCTTAAATAAGCAAGAGAAGGCATGAAGGCAAGGCTGCATTTTCATTTTTTACCCAACAAGATTTTAAACAAATATATTGAAACACTTTGCGGAGGAAACCCAAAACCTTCTGTGAATTCTGATTTGCTACAGGTCTGCCACAGGGTTCAAACGAAACTTGGTTCAGGATGAGGATCGCTTTCAGAGCTTCTGTAACAAGGTTTTTGCTGGCTGGGATTTCTGCATCACCCATGAGAACGCTGCAAAGCTGAAGAGGAGCAGTCTGCTCTATGAGCTCAAAGTCAGTGGCTCTTTCTGTGGTACAGGAGAACACACCGTATATCATAGACAGCTCTGTAGCTAGTTTAACACTGTTGAAAACGTTTCAATAGTTGATCCCCCTACTTCTACTGTATACATACAGTAGAAGTAGGGGGATCAGTGGTCTGCTTTAAATTGTTATGGGCACGTAATACATGAGTAACAAATTAAGAATTCAGGTAATTGCTATGTCTTGTTGTGAAATTCCTGTTATTGCTGTTGAGAAAAGTGCACTCTTGTCCCCAGACGGATCTGGAGGAGGAGAGAATTAAGCAGAAAATAGCAGATCGGACACGTAAAGAGAAGTGTCAGATCTATGCCACTAGACTATTCCTCAACATATTTGTCATCATTGTGCTAGCTGCCTGCTTCTACAGCATTTATAGAGCCACGATCTTCTCCCAGTATGCCCAGACGACACAGGTAAAAGCCCCAACTCGTGTAATTAAACAGAAATTTTCAAATATGTTAGGGTCCCCAGAAGGGTCCTTATTGAGTGTTATGATTTACCTCTGCTGTGGGTTGATTTTGAAAACCAACAACTCAGAAATCCACTTCTCTAATTTCCCAAATCTTTTCCAAACATTTGTGACATGAAAAGTGCGAGGCAATTAATAATGTAATATAAAATATGGTTTTTCACAACCTACACTTGTTTTAATGCTAAACAAACTGAGGGGTATAATTGTAGATTTGTGGTGTGTTTGAGAAGTGTAAGCATCTATATAGGTGTGTTTTGCTTTAATATTTATCCATCCAAATTTGAACAGTATAACTGATGTTTGATACGCTTTCATATTTAAGATGTATGTATGCTGTAGGTGTGATTTAAGTTTAAACATGAGCGAACTACAATCCAATGTTAAATTTTGTTTTTAAGTTAAGTTGCAGAGTAAATGACAGCCAATCTCTATTTTAGGACAGATTCATTTTAGAAACCTGCTGATAGTGTGGCCTGGGTAGGTTAAACATGGCGGATGCTTGACAGTAGACGGACACATGCAAATTAATTAAACTGGATTAGCCTCATGGATCGGTTACAACTGTCAAATTGTCACCTATACCGGTCCAGCTATTTCAATCAGTATAGGAACGATTTCCAATCTCAGTATCGTATGTGCCATCCTTAATTGAGATAAGGGAACATGTATAATTGTATAAATTTTTTAATGTTTTCGTTGTAGGAGAATTTCACGTTGACCCTTATCTATGAGTATTTACCTTCCATTGTCATCACCGTGGCCAACCTCATGACTCCTATGTTGTTCTCCATCATCACAACCTACGAGGACTATTCTCCTGCCTTTGAGATCCGGTTCACACTCATGAGGTACTCACCATCTGCCTTCCCTGACCCACAATGCACTATAATGTCTTGGCTCAAGTACATTAAAGTGCAGTACCACTTTACCATTAGGATAAAGTGTGAGGAATGTATTTTCTGTTTTTACTGTGGATCCACAGGTGCGTGTTCATGCGGTTGACCAGTATTGGGGTCCTACTGTTCACTCTCTGGTCTCAGATCACCAGGTGTAACGAGGAGCCTTGTGTTTGTGGTTACAATAACCAGCTGTACTCTGTGAGTGCTTTATACTTGAGCAAATAGACAACATCATACTAATTAATTCAGCGTCATTTGTTCTAATTGTGTTGTCTAACTGCGTCAAATGTATAGAATTCAGAATGCTTTCTAAAAATGTATATGTAACAAGGCACAGTTATTAATTGAATAGTAGACTATATTGCAGGTGCCTACCACATGAAGCTGGTCCAAAGCCATAATCAACGCAATCAGTTTGTTCAACACTTTTTGGTTATTATTCATTTCATATGTGTTTATTCATACTTCTGATGTCACTGTTATTTTGCAGTGTAGAAAATAGTAAAAAATTAAGGGAACCTGTATTTGTATCTAAATTAATTAAGTAGAATATTCCACTCATCGAAAACCATTATGGAGTAGTTATTACCAGTCAGATATTCGGCTTTATAGTTTCTTACAACAAATAACACATTTCACGTTTCCATTGTACTGGTTATGACATTATGACATTACATGATACAAAATGTACGTAAATGTCCTAATAAACCTTAATGTTCTCGCCTGCAGTGTTGGGAGACCCGCGTGGGCCAAGAAATGTACAAACTCACCATCTTCGACTTCATTATCATCGCAGCAGTCACCATCTTTGTGGAATTTCCTAGAAAGTAAGTCCTGGTCCAGATCCACGCCGGCTGATCTCCTGTAAAGCATGACACCTCATCTCTTTCCTCTCCAGGCTGATAGTGAACTACTGTGATTGCGGCCTTGCTAAGTGGTGGGGCCAGCAGGAGTTTGCCATCCCTCAGAATGTGCTGGAGATCGTCTACGGCCAGACCATCTGCTGGATCGGCACCTTTCACTGCCCCCTGCTGCCCGCCCTTTGCACTATGAAGTACTTCTTTATTTTCTACATCAAGAAGGTAGCGCCCCGTCTTAATCCCTATTTCTAGAGACACACACGCTAAGATTTAACTGTCTGCTCTATCTAGAGCCTTTGCGTGCGTTTGTGCATGTGGGAGTGTGTCTGTGTGTGTGCACGCGCGCATGTGAATGGATACATTCAATGAATGAATGAAGGAAGAGCTTTCTCGTGTGTATTACAAGGCATTGGTGGGTTGATGTATTTTGGCATGTTTTTTTTTTGTTTCCTCTATTTACCAGGTGTCGTTAGTAAACAACTGCCGTCCAGCTACACGTCCATTCCGAGCCTCCAGCTCCAATTTCTTCTTCCTGGCTGTGCTCCTAATAGGCTTGGCTCTCGCCTGTGTGCCCGTCGGAGTGAGCATCGCACAGTGAGTGCTGCCAGCGCCAATATTAACGACACGAGTCTTTCGCCTCTCTAGCGTTTAGCAAGCTCCAGTAGAACCATCAATTTAAAAATGTGTTAATCTCACTTTTTAACTGTGGCTGCCAACTGTAAATGCATGTGGATACTTTTTATTTCATTAATTTTTTCTTTGTTTTTGTTTTAAAGTATTAAATGTTTTGTTTTTATGAGCAGTTGGATTTACTTAGCCACCTTTTTATTGTAGGATCAACTGTTCTCAAGCGTGTGGGCCATTTGTCAACTATACTACATCCTGGGAGGCAGTACCAAGAGCTGTATCCCAGCTCCCCTCTGGGGCTACTGCCTTCTTCTATGCTCTGTCCTCGGAGGCGTTCGCTGTCTCCTTCTTTGTCATCACATGGTGAGCGGTTGGTGTGTCTATGTTGCTGAACACGGATAACGGTAGAATGTTAGAGAACATTGCATTTTCGTAGTGTAGTTCTTAAGTGTTCTGATGGTTGGACTGTGGTTCACACATGCATTGTGCAATTATACCATGGTGCATTTTGCTACACGTTCATTTTACAAAAGCTACATTTGCCCATTACAAAAGTCAAATAGAAGTAATATCTAATGCTATATATATATATATATATATATATATATACATACATACATACATACATAACATTTGAGGATGCTATTCTTGTAGAGTAAGAAAAAACCCTGTAACCAACTGTATAATTTTCCTTTGCAGTTTGGCCATGTTTTATGTAATTGCGCTAGCCAGAGCTCATAAGAGGGTCATTGACCAGCTTAGGGACCAGCTCATCATGGTGAGTTTAACCACATTGGCTCTTCATTGAACTGGAGTATGAACAGCCCCTGAGTCACATCTCTCTTTCCTTTTCATCCAGGAGGGGCGGGACAAACGTTTCCTGATCCAGAAGCTGTGTCAGGCCCAAAAGTCATTGGCCATAAGGCCGTCTCCCAGGTCCCACTCTAAGCCCCTGATCAGGACAAGCAGTTCTACCTATCACACCAGCTTCTCCAACAACTACGATGAAGGGCTTTTCCTAGCCCACCCCCACCCGGACTCTTCCACACATGTCTAGGATAAGGGCCGCAGCTTAATATCACAGCCTAATACAAAAGACATGTAGTCACAATTCATTGGCCCAAGATGAAAATTCACAATCTTCTCAGAATTATTTGGCGTGTGTGTGTGCGTGTAGCATATTGTCATGTTTTCCTTTTAAGGAAGGGAAATGTTTGTTTGATATTTCTCGACACTGAAGTCTTCTGTGTGCACTTTAAATGTGTTAGCACATTTCTTACTTTTAATAACTGTGTTGCCTAGTTGCTGCAATATTGCATTTGCGAGCTTTCTTACTACATTTTGCTTGTCGTACATATCAGTAGGATCTCAAATAATTAGCAGGACCACCTTCAGCCATTGTGAAGACACGAAGAACACAGACTCCCAACACCAACTGAACAACCCACCTCAACACTAATGGGGATGGCATTTCACTGCCACCTAACAAACTGTTTTGAATTGAGACTGATAGTGATATGTAAACTAAATCATACTTCTGGCACTTTGAATTAGAATGGTTGTAATAACCGTTTATTAACTATGGTGCATTTTTGACATGCTATATTTTTGTATTACAGGGCCTTTAAGCAAGGTGACATTGTTTATCTGAAATATTGTATTATTTAGCTGAATTCAGCTGCTGAATGTTTCTGGTGTGCTGTTACATAGTTTTTACAGTGCGTATACACACAGTAAATGTTTGTATACATGACAAATATTAAAATACACACTAAACCTTTATACTAGTCTACATGATATTATGTTGTTTGTTAATTATGTATTGTTTTGTTTGTGTGGTGAAATCCATCCATGGAAAATGTATTTTGATGTTCCCTCCAAGCCAAATGAGGGCGATAATGTTTGACAGAATGGCGTTCGTGACGTTGGGTACGGCAACTCAGCTGGTACGGAACCGGAGGCAGCGTGCTTTTTACTTCGGGGGTTTCAGGGCAGGAGAAATGGGTTTCAAAATGATTGGAATTAGGGTCCAAGCAGACATCGGGACGTTATCAATTTTATTCGGGTTCGTCTGTTGTCATTTTATGGCTGTGTCGTCGGATGACATTGTGGTGGCATGCGGTGGATTTGTGAAGTCCGATGTTGAAATAAATTATTCTCTAATTGAGGTGAGGTTCAAAACCTAAGTCCGATTATGCAGCTAGCTGGCACCCAGCTAACAGATACCTGCCTATTGTGATAGTTTGGGGTTGGTGGGCTGTATAATGACGGATTAAATGAAATTACCAGTAGGATCATTTAAATTAACGCGACCCTTTGGCCGATAGGCTACCGTACTGTAAATAGACATGGTAGTTTACATTACCTAAAGGCCCTGTGTTATGCGGTGTTCTCGTTTCTGTGTTGCAGTCATCCCTTGGCTGATAATCAGCTGTAAAGTTATGTGATGACGAACGTGTGTGTAACTCCTGTGCATAATTCAAACCTAGATTTGCTAAAACAAATACCGGTAGTATATGTTACTAGCTTTACATATTACATTGTGCAATTATGCAAAGTGTAGTTCACGAGTCCTTTCAAATACAATGTATTATTTTTTATATATATATATATATATATATATATATGTGTGTGTGTGTGTGTGTATATATGTATATATGTATATATATATATATATATATATATATATAAATAATGTATGAGATCATATTTATCACTTTATATATAAAATAATATAAAGTGATCAAATACTACTTCAAATAAGTTCTTGCTATGTACACCGTTTTCTATGTACAGATTCAATTATACACCAAGCAAGGTTCTTTGAAATATCAGACTGACTGTGCTCCAATCAATGGCTACTTCATGATCCCCCTGTATGACAAGGTATGCTATTAGCCTCTTCAAAAACACTGTCCTCTTACAATGAAGGAATGCGTGTTAACAGAACTGTCAATTTTCCACAGGGAGACTTTGTATTGAAGATCGAGTCTCCACTAGGCTGGAGTTTTGGTAAGACAAACTATAAATATATATAATAATAATAATACCATTACATGCACTATGAGCTAACACCAGCTTACACCAAGCATAATAGCCTAATGTACTTTGCTTGCATATGTTCCATCTGTAGAGCCTACTAGCGTTGACCTTCATGTGGATGGGGTCAATGACATCTGCAAAAAAGAGGAGGACATTAACTTTATCTTCACCGGCTTCTCAGTATCTGGAACAGTGAGAACCTTTCTGTTTTAAAGCCAGCCTCATTGGCTGCACACAATATTACGATTTTTGTCTTTTTTTATTCCAAAAATGACAATTTTCTTACTAAGGTTACTTACGATATGTCGACTTAAAATGTATATTCCACTAACATGTCCGTTTACATACAGCTGCACATGTTCCCATGTATATGTCCTAAAGCTACGCTCCATGGCCGAACTATAGAGGAATTTTCCTACTTTTAAAATGTAATGTTTTAAAATATGGAAAAATTTAACGCCTGGAACCGCTTGTCTTATTTAGCTTTTTTGCAAGAAAATATAAGTTATGTAACTTTTCTGCACATATCATACTGTAAACTGGCAAGAGACCCAATGCCGTAAAAACTATATATTTGCTCCTAAAACCTGACTAATATCAGCATATCCCACTTGTCCTAATGAGAAAATGCTCAAATTGTAAAAAGGCCTTATACGGAATATGTCATTTACATTACACCTATCAAATTTGGAATATTAACATAGTCGGAATAATACTGGAAAGCTAGAGTGCATATTCATTTAGCCATTGTTTTTCACAAGTGACAAGCATGTTGTGTTTTAAATAGCAACCGATGAATTCACTGACTATGACAATGATTGTTTGTTCCTGCACTAATTATTTGAAGGTTCTGAGTAAAGGCCATCTCCTCGGACCAGCGGGAGTAGAAGTCATACTAAGCCGAGCTGGAACAGATGAGAAACTCCAAACTGTCTCCACTCAGGCTGGGGGGAAGTACGTAGCCAGTTATTTGTACTTAGATTACAGTGTGCCTTTAGTAAATCTAATTGTTTCTAAATGTATTGCCTTCTAACAGGTATACCTTCTTCAAAGTGCTACCTGGGAATTATGACATCACAGCCTCCCATCCTTCCTGGACACTGGAGCAAGTTAGTGTTTTCTTAAGTCATATCAAGAACCTTTCTTGCACTAAGAGAGGAGTTACTTTGACAACAATTTATGTTGTGGTCTTATTTCCCCCTCTCTCTCTTGTAATGCTTCCAATATGCAAATTATATGTTGCTATTATTCTCTTGGTCATATCTGTAGAAACTGTGGTTTCTGGTTAGCATGTTTTAACTGAGTGAGGTCACATGACGTCTTATGTACTGTATAGAGCGCCACCTCTGTGCATGTGTCAACTGCCAACGCCCGAGCTTCGGACCACCTGGTGGTGGGCGGCTATGATATATCTGGGGAGGTCCGTAGTGACGGGGAGCCCATGAAGGAGGTCACCTTCCTCCTGTATTCGGCCACAGTGAAGAAAGAGGTGAAAACACCGTTAAGCTACCGCATGTAGAATATGCAATATTCTCCCATGAGGCTGAATGATGTGTCAATGTTAGGCAGACTCGATATTATTTTTAAGACGACAAAATAATAGTTTATTACTAGGGCTGTTAGACACAATTAAAATTTAATCGCGATTAATTGCACACTTTGCCTAATTTATTGCGATTAATAAATTGCATAATTTGTACCTGTTCGAAATTGAACTGAAGTGTTAAGTTTTTTTTATCTGCCCTCTGAATGACATTTTTCTGCTGACCATTGCAGCAATAACGCAGTTTGAGGCAAAGCCAGATTTCACATGCATACACACACCTTCATGTCAATGTCCAACTTGCATTGTTTTGTCACTTCTAGTCTGCCAGCGGCTGCAACACCGCCCCAGTGGAGGGAGCAGAGTCTGGCGACGTCTTCCTGGTCTACCTGTGTAGTGCCTTGTCCAAGGAGGATGGGACCTTCTCCTTCCCCTCACTGGCTAGCGGCGAGTACACCGTGGTAAGATGTTGAGAAACGCACAGCCACATCCCCCGAATTCAGGACGGTGTGAACATGAGTGTTCAGTGAATGTGAACTGCGCTGGACTGAAGAGCCAGTTCCAAAACTGTGGATTGGTCAATAGTCACATGGCTAATCGAAGTGATCAATCAAAGGGATTGTTTGTGTTTTGCTGCTGTAGATTGCTTCGCATGTTTTCAGACAATATACTTTAAAGATCAAATAAAATGGTAAGGAAGTTGTGCACATTTAAAAAATGTGTACTGACTAACAATATGATAAAACACTCTCAGCTACAACTTCAATACACGTCACACTTTCGACGCTGATTAAACGCAGCCAATGTCTTTGAAACGCAAACATTTTCTAGGAAATGTGACTTTCAGTAACAAAACAACAAACGTAGCAAACATACAATGTTTGCGTTTCAAAGACATTGGCTGCGTTTAATGAGCAGCTAATCAGTCTTACCATTTTAATTGCAGTATTTTCACACTTTTCCTCTAATGCTACAAAAATTTATTTCCAGGTGCCTTTCTACAGGGGAGAGAGGATAACGTTTGACGTTGCACCTTCGAGGATGAACTTCAGAGTGGAGCACAACAGCTTAAAGCTAGAGGTAATGACTTAACTCTAATGGCCATTGGCATTCTTTCACAATCTGATCAGATTCAGATTTAAAGGGATTTGATACACTACTTGTATGTTACGTATGTGTGTCTGTCCGCCTTGGGGAATCGCACCCCGATCTCCAGTGCGTCGCCAGAGTGTCCTATGAGGTGTCGGAGGGAGGATTAACTTCACTGCACAGCTGGCCACCATTGCATATAGCACATTTTTGAAGTTGTCATTCTGTCACCTGCAACCGTTTCATTGTTGTTGTTGTTTGTCTCCACATGCAGCCCATTTTCCGCGTCATGGGTTTCTCCGTCACTGGCAGAGTTCTCAACAGTGTGGAGGGTGAAGGCATACCTGATGCTGCAGTGTCACTTAACAATCAGATGAAAGGTAACACCTCTCTATTAGGACCTTAAACCGTGAAACATACCTATTTGGGTGTGTGGGGTTTTTAATGCATGGCACATTAACCACGAACATGTGACATGAAAGGTTGCCATTCAGGGAAATGTTATGTCCAGACATTATAGCATGACATCAAGCAAAAGCAGCGCAAGCTAAGCATGTTTAGGTCAAAACAGCATGTCATTTTCAAAAATATAACAGAATTTGGTTGCAGTGAATGATTATTTCCAACAAGTCCAAATAGACGGGGCTCATTCAAACAAGCACTGGCAATATACAAACACACATGTTGTCTGTGTTTGCCCTGGGTTTGCTCTGACACTACCACATCTTCACCATAGTCCTAACCAAGGAAGACGGCTCTTTCCGCTTGGAGAACATGACTGCCGGGACATACACTATTCGCACCCTTAAGGACCAGATGTTCTTTGAACCAATCACAGTGAAGATAGCCCCCAACACACCTCAGCTTCCCGACATCATCACAGCAGGGTAGGACTGGCTATTTAGGTATCACATATATGCTAATCTGTTTATTGTTTTTGCTTATTTTGAATCTCAGAAGCAAGTGGAAACTCATACTAAAGTTGTGTCTGTATAGTTTTCAAATTCCAAAGGGAATAAATGGCACAAGCCATCTGCTGACATTACGTGGGTGTTATGTCAGGTACAGTGAGTGTGGCCAGATCTCCATCTGCTGACATGATGTGGGTGTTATGTCAGGTTCAGTGTGTGTGGCCAGATCTCCATCAGTCGCTTGCCTGAAGGCATGAAGCAACAGAGCCGCTACAAGGTCACTCTGACGCCTCTGGGCCAAGACAAGGGGTCCGGTCGAACTACCGACTCTGACACCCAGGGGGCCTTCTGCTTCCAGACCAAGCCTGGAGAATACAGTGTCCATGTAAGTTTTTGCCAAAGATACATAACCCTAACCCATTTGCTATTTACTGCACCATGCTAGAGTCGTGATTTGATTGACTGTAGTGCTGTAATTTGGTTGGCAAGATTACTGTATGTCACAGAGACAAAGTTGATATGTAATTGCATTAAGTTTGTCACTTAAAATACTGTCCAGGAGGCGACATTCTATAGTAACAATTTTAGTATTAAAGGCAGGGTTAGTCATTCTCGAGAACGCTTGCTATCAAATCAAAACACACTTCATCAGAAGCTCTGCCATAAACATCGACACGCATTGTGAAGCCTAGGGGTATTATAGTTGTGAGCAGTATTCGCCACTTTGTTTATGTTCCTATTTACGGAGCCAGGGCTGTGTAACTACCAGATTAATTTTTCAACACACAGAACGGTAAGATAGAGCAATGCGAGGAAATCTTTTTCAACTTTGACCAAGTGTGTTTATTTGCTTACAATTAGTTTACAGTAGCTGGTTATACCATTTTAATGAACTTTCTTTTGATTATTTTGACTAGGTGACTCTTCCTGAGACTGAGGTAAAGGCAGGCATGGCACTTCAGCCCCAGTTCCTGGAAGTATCTCTGGTGGACAGGCCCCTGTCAGACCTTCTTTTCACCCAGTTCATGGCATCTGTCTCTGGCAAGGTCTACTGCTTAGGTAAGACGTAAGAATGGCCCCGGGAATTCTCTCTCTCTCTCTCTTGTGTTGTGATCAATCACTTCCAAAAGGAAACCTTGCTTGATATTGTTTGCAACGCCTGCTGGTGCATGCACTTAACATCAATAACTTTTAATAATGTTACTTCACAGCATGAATAGATTTACAATAGTTTTTACGAGACTAGCTTTTCAACACCTTGATCTTCCTAAAAATATCTTATGATCCCACACACAGTTTGAGAACCACTGCATAAGTAATAGTAGTAGAATGTTAGGGGGCTAGTGGAGGCACCATGAATGCCATTTTTCACTCTTAATTTTCTTTAACTTCTCCATGTCTGACCTCTAGCATCTTGTGACGACCTGTCCGTGACCCTGCAGCCAATAAATCGGCAGGGAGAGAGGAGAACGGAAGCTCTCTCTGGGAGCGGTGAAGTCTTGAACTTCTCTTTCTGCAATGTTCTGCCTGGGAAATACAAGGGTTAGTAGTAAAAGCTTTTTATCTGTCTTGTCTGTCAAAAATAAAATAAAAATAGTTTGTCTCCTTGTTTAATATCAACCCAGCAAGTGTCCTGTGTGTTGCTGGAAAAGGATCCGTCTTTTTATTACGTTTCATAATTCCTATGGGGCTCTGTGATGTATAGAACTACTTATACTGGTTGAAATAGACATGTTCGCATAGACCCATAAAGAAAAAACACTTTCCACGTTCTTTGGTGTATTATTCAAATGTCACTCATCTTGACTCAATTCAAGCCAATACCATCGTCCGTAGTCTTGTGCTTATTTGACTTATTTCATATACAAATACATAAATAACTGTTTTAAGGCATATTTATAAGATTATCACGTTTGATTCAATGTCAATATGTTAGCCCCCGTAATAGCAGGTGGCCAGCAGATTTGTCAGTTTAGGTTTGTTTATATCGTTGGAGCTTTTATTAATGTTTATCGGTTGTGGTTTATAATTATTAAAGTGAATTATGCTTGTAGGAGCTGTCTCTCAATACCCCGTGAAAGTTGATTGCTGTGTCAAGCACAAACCGAAACCTTTTGTCCTGTGCATTTTTGTGGCCCAACATGCCTGCGATCCATTAAGCAGTCGCTCACTGCAGCAATTATTCTGTCAAGACTAGCAAATATTTAGTCCTCAATTATTATCTCCATTCTAATTATGTTTGCAAGCCTGTACTTTTCAGATAGTTTTCTCTAAATCGGTGTTATAAGTGTTTTTCTCGACCTGCAATGCTGCTGTCCAAACTATGGCTAGAAGTTTTAATCAGCGCTAGTTTCAGGAACGGAGTGTAGCAGATCGATTCCCTTTATTTTATTTTTTCTGTCTGAACACCTGGATATCATTAATTATTAATATTTAAATGCCTGTCCACCTTTATTTGTGTCTTTACCAGTGAGTATTTCCCACGAGGAGTGGTGCTGGAAACACAAGTCGGTGGAGGTAGAGGTTCTGGACTCTGATGTCCTCGGTGTGGAGTTCAGACAGATCGGCTACATCCTACGCTGCTCTCTCTCCCATGCAATAACCCTGGTGAGTGACTCTCTTGTTCCACGTGTGTGTGTGTGTGTGTGTGTGTGTAGTGCAGAAGATGCTAGCATGTAAGATCATGTGACATCTGGAGGGTACTTACACTAGGCAACGTGATCTTAGTCCGTGATGAGACAATGTGCAACAAGTTTTGTGCTGGTGTTCTGTGAGTAGGCGATCACGCGTAGTTGTCCAAAATGTCAGCTTGAAAATATGACATAGTATTTAAAATAATATTAAATAGCGCAAGATCAAAAGCATATGGTGCACCAAGCATAGCCTGCATAAACGCCTTGGTTTAGCTTAGTAGAACAAAGCAAGTGATGGCACAAGTGTTGTTGGTTTGTTTTCGCTTTCTTTCCATTCCTTTCATTTTGGTCATTTTGACTGCTCGTCTACCCGACAGAGAAAACGAGCGAGTACTCAAGTTCTTGTATTCTTGGCGTTAATGACGGAATATAACTGATAGGCTAGGTAAACACTGTCAAGAGAATAACAAATATATTAGGATTAACTGTTTTATTTTTCAGTCATATATTATCCCCATCCAACCCCACGTAGACTGATCTGACTGAATGTGTGTTTACCATACAGGAGTTCTTCCAAGATGGCACCAAACCCGAGAACGTGGGTGTGTACAACCTCTCCAAGGGAGTCAACCGCTTTTGTCTGTCCAAGCCAGGTGAGACCAAACCGCTGTATTTGTTTTCTACCTCAGCGTGCAAATGAATTAGTTTAAGTTTAGTTTAAGTTCCTTTCTTTCTAGCTTCTATAGCCTCTATAGCAAACTTCCTTCCTGTGCACAATGGAGAGCACATTGGCCTGTTATGAATAACTAAATATAAATGCACAGCCAAAGTAATTAATCAACCAAAAACGGCTTGTCCAGGTGTTTACAAAGTCACCCCTCGCTCGTGCCACCAGTTCGAACAGGACTTCTACACCTACGACACGTAAGTACGACTAGCTGGCGCTTAGCAGTCCCCTTTGCATTGACCCGCACAACGGCAGGCTTCTGACATTTGTTTGCCCGCCCTCTGCCCGCCAGGTCCGCTCCCAGCATTCTGACCCTGACGGCGGTACGCCATCACATGACTGGGCTCATTACCACCGACAAGATCCTGGATGTCACTGTCACCATCAAGTAACGGCAGCTCTCCATTAGCATAGGCGACCCCTAATCACCTGTACTAGCAGATTAGGAGTCAAAGATGCTAATGTCGACGCTGTCGATATTGACATTTTCCACACAAAGGTTGGAACAGTGTGTGCATGTAAACATAGTTGTGTTATCCTGCACACACCCTATTTCCTCTGGTCATAGTATATAATCCAAAATGTTGACATTTCATAACAGAAGTATTAGGAGGATAGGCAGTGTCACACTGTAACCCAATCTCAGAAGCCAGGAACCCTCTGGGGGCAAGGTCCGATGTTTTAACAAGACTGATATCCTGTCCAATACTTCCTGTTCTGTCCACTGGTCATTGTTTACGCTTATATACTATATTTGAGTTTGGCTAATCTTTATATCCACATGATGTAATATGAACCATAGTAATAATAAGACCATAGCCGTTGTCCCCAGAGATTGCATTTTGGCCAATGTGTTCCGCTATTTATGCTCTCTCTACGTGACTGGTCAATACTGCTTGGACTACCAACAGAAACCAGGAAGCATCCAGATGGATGGATGGATGGATGCTTTCTTCAAAGTCCAGATATAGTTAATATATGGCAACAACATCACACAAAATTTTACATACATAAATACTAAAAGAGTAAAGAGTACACACACACCTCAAGCATCCGTTAGTGTTGTTTTCCCCTGCCCCACCAACAAATACCAATATGTCATGTCACTGCCTACATATTCTGCTCATATTCATATGCAGAAGTGAGTTGATAGGAATGACACTGTGACAGCTCCTCATGCAGCCCACCCCCGCTTCCCCCGCCAGGTCCTCCATCGAGAACGAGCCAGCCCTGGTGCTGGGCCCGCTGCGGAGCCTGGAGGAGCAGCGGATGGAGCAGCAGCTGCAGGAGATCCAGCTGCGGCGGCAGGAGAGGGAGCGCCGCGCGGCCGAGGAGGGCGGAGGAGGAGGAGCCAGGGACGACAGCCCGCCCGTGCAGGAGAAGGCTGACGAGCTGACCGGCCCCTTCCACTACGAGTTCTCCTACTGGGCCAGGTGGGCTAAACGCTGTTTCAATGCTTTATTTACACATTTCAGTCTTTCTGTATATTTTAAGCAGTAACTGTAGCCTACTTATTTAACCCTGGAAGACCCATTTTAGTTTAAAGAAAACATCACTTAGCGCTCCAAAAAACACATTAGCAAATTTTAATTTTTAAGACTACATTTACACAGCCAATAAGTTATATTGTCTTGCCATTGATAGTAAATGTGTGTTTTTTTTTTTTAAAGAAACATTTGTAAATGTGTATATTGGAGTGCTAAGTGACGTAATTTTACAACAAGGGGTGTTATAGGGTTTTAAGGGATTTATAAGGGCTGCATCCACAAGTGTTGTTTAGTTCCCAAACAATACAACTTATGTGTTGTACAAGTTTGTCAGATTTACGTTGGTGGTCGAGGTATTCAGTTCATCATGCATGTCAATCAAAATTCCTCTCCTGTCAAGTAGGCAGACCTTGACGCAGTTGGCCAGAGCTGTGTTCTAGTAAAGGCTGGCTCTGCCAGTCTACCGACACTGACACATATACATAGTCGCCAGTGAAATCATAGCCCCATCGGTTTATGTGTGGATGATTCACAACATAAAACCCCTTCTTTATCTTACCTTCAGGGGCGAAAACAGGCTGGTCTGAGTTTGTTGGTTAATAGTTTGTTTGTTTGTTTGTTCAGAGCTGGAGAGAAGATCACAGTGACACCATCCTCCAAGGAGCTACTGTTCTATCCTCCCGAAGTAGAGGCCACTATTACTGGAGGTAGCTGTTCTCGAATACCGTTTCTCAATTAAAGCTAGTTAGTTTGCGTGTATGTGGGGCACATCGTACAGCTTCACACTATGCTAATGTTCTATAGACGAGTCCGGCGGTCGATTTGTGGGTGCTGCCATCTTGCGACGGCCGCCATAACTGCGGTGTGCAATCATAGCGGAGAACCACAGCTATAGGATTTTTGACAAGTCTTCATTCCTATGTGTAAACTATGTTTACACAAAAAAACAATAGACTTAAAAGCTGTGAAATTTGGCCAACAACTTCTAATAACTTTGCATCCGACTCTTTAAGAATTTAACGTAGGTGTTACAACTTTGAAATGGGCATAAAGTGCCGTGCTTTTAGCATTTTAGCCTTACTAATTATTTTGTGGTTTCTGTAACATATTGTAAGACAAAATACTGCTGGCTCAAATGCATACAATCTGCAAAATCAGTAGGCTGCTCTTTGGTCTGGCTGATTATGTTAAGAAACTATTAGCAATTTCTACGCCACATATGCAGCTTGTTACTATAACTTGGTTTGATCATATTGACATGGGAAACACACCAAGGATAATTACAAAGTAACAGATGGTTTACTAATTTAACAAAACCACACAAACATATCCCGTAGGCCATACTGTTCTAAATTAGTATCCTACAACCTTATGCATATTTGCATCAGCCTACAACCATTTGCATCAGTTTTCATACAAAGTTAACGTTTACCTCAACTGTTGTACCAGCTGAGAATTGCACCGGTTATTTCTGATTTCCTGCTAGACATCGCAGATATTGAGCACCTTTGATAACACATTTTGCATTCAGACATGCATGCATTCAGACATGTGTATATATATATATATATATATATATATATATATATATATATATATATATATATATCTCACACACGCACTGTAGGCCTGTATAACTTCCGGCACTTCGCCGGATTCGTCTATACCAGCTCTTCAATCAAAGGGCCCAACATACAAATTCCACTACTACATAGTAGTATTTTAAATTTGTTATTTTATAGGGCATGCATATATGTTAATATAAAAACATAATAGAGCACACACACATTTATGGTTGCAAAATGTATACGCACACTATTAAAGGCAATAATGCTATATTGGAATAATAAGACATTCTGTTGCGACCGATGATGGTGTCCCGAGCCTTACTTTAACACTGTGTGTGTGTGTCAGAGTCCTGTCCAGGCCGCCTGATAGACATAAGTGGGCGGGCTGGTCTTTTCCTGGAGGGCACCGTGTCCCCGGAGCTGGAGGGCGTGGAGATCTCCATTACCGAGAGGGGCGCCTCCACACCGCTCATCACCGTGGTTACTGATGAGATGGGAACATACAGGTAACACAGCACACAGACCGAATATGGTTGGCTATTTTTAGAGAGAGTTCACACTTGTAGCTAAATGAAACGTGCGTGAGAACCGTGCTTTGGCCGTAATTGACGGCATAATCGGCGCCGGTTACTCCTTTCGCTCTGTGTACTTAATATTCTCTTTAATGCGTCCATTCAACATTGCTTGCTATTTTACTGTATGTTTTATGTGGTGGCTTGACGCTAGTGTTTTGCCACATTGTGTGCCTCTATGAGGTGGCTTGACGCTAGTTTTTTGCCACATTGTGTGCCTCTATGAGGTGGCTTGACACTAGTGTTTTGCCACATTGTGTGCCTCTATGAGGTGGCTTGACGCTATTGTTTTGCCACATTGTGTGCCTCTATGAGGTGGCTTGACACTAGTGTTTTGCCACATTGTGTGCCTCTATGAGGTGGCT
>JAODTR010006357.1:0-10833 GCA_025399935.1 Amblyopsis rosae | reverse complement strand
CACACACACATGCACACACGCACAAACACACACACACACGCACACGTACATATACACACACACACACACACACACACACACACGCACACACATACACGCACGCACGCACACACACAAGCGTTCATACATACACACACACACACACACACACACACACACGCACACACACACACACACACACGTACATATACACAGGTCATAGAAGTGTGTAGCCTGCTGCAATAGCCCGCTCACATTGTGCAACACACACGCAGACACACACAGAGAGGGATGGATGCAGACATACTGCTTCTGGGGCAGGCTCCGGTGGCTGGGTGACAGCTGACACCCTCTCCACAGTCGCACACAGAGGAACAGTTAAGGCCATACTGCAACGCTGGGCAGCTGCTGTTACAACTAGCACAAAGAAAGCACAACCACCATCGATGCAAACACAACACCAGACACTTCAGACGTGTATCATTCAGACTCCAATTACATGAAAATACATCTAATATTGACAATTAGTGAGTTCAAATCATAAGGATGTGTATTACAAAAATACTGTATTGAACTAACAATTACGGATTAGACACAGTCGATGCTCAAACATGTCAGTTTACAGCATATCAATGAATGCAGGTCTCCTTGGCCTGCAACAACTGGTGCCGTCTATTATGTGAAATTGTGTGCCAAGCAACCGTTTCAGTGTGTTTAACCCGAGGGAGATGTGGCCTTTATAAAAGCCTTAACTCTCTGCTTTGCTTTGCTTTTCCAGCCCTCTCACCTCTCTCCCTGAATGCCTGGGTGACAGACACATCTTCCTGTCACATGATGGCAGTTGCCATAGAAACAAGGGCTACAGAGGAAGCGACAGGCGTCTCCATATGTCCTGTCAGAGCAGACTTCTTCACATCTTGGGAGACATAAATAATGTATGATACATACATGCAGTACATGCATACATAAATACAGTGTGTATATATACAGTGTATATATGTATTGAAGTATTATAATACTAAATTATGTAGAATATAACCTATATCCAAATATGAATGCCTGCCTTGATTCTCCAACTCACTCACAACCAGGGTTAACAGAAGTAACTGATTACAACCTTTTTTTTTTTACTATAACCCATTATTACCAGTTTAAAAATATGTTTATTACGTTACTGGTATTTTTTGGAACATTTACTTCTAGGAATACATTTATATGTAAAATGCATAAATCAATTGTTAGTTTTCACGTCAGTTAACTGAAATATAAAGGCACCAGGCAACTGTTTTGGAATGGCATTTCAAAGAACACATTTTGTAGGGTGAAGTACTGCAAAAGTAACTGAAAGTAATCTTATCTTATAATACTACATTTAGGTAATCCAAAAAATTATTATACTTTTAGCCTGGTAACTAGTAACTGTAACAGATTACATTTAAAATGAAAGGCCACCCACCTGGACCCAGTCCATCCTGGGTTACATCGTGCACACTTGCCCGTTCGCGTGTCACAGGCCTCACTACCCCTGCACAGCGGGCACCTCTCCTGGCAGCCGTCGCCATAGTAACCGGGCTGACACTGACGGTCGCAGCGTGTGCCTTTCCAGCCAGGTTCACAGGCAGCACACAGCCCGTCAGTGGCAGAGCAAGGATGACCGTCTCTACAGTGACCACAGCTACAGGGCAAAGAGACATTTATAATCATAATAATCCTCCCTAAGTGGCTTCTATATGTTACGCTTTGTCATACGTGTGGGGAAAACAATACAATCACATTTCGATATATAGCATGTATAGCATACAAGACGTGAATGTGTTAGCCTTTGCTTCATTTGTGGCCCGCAGGCATTAGCCTGCTTAGTTGGTAATACGAAAGCATCTCCCTCATTCATACAGTGGCTGAAGGAGGTGCTCTCCCTGTTGCCCCTGGGAACATCATTTTCAAATAGGTTTACATTGATGTGGTGTACTTTTGTTAATTTTGTAGAACACTTGCCTTTCAAATGACTTTTAGTGGCCTGATTGTATAACTGCTAATGCCAGTCAGTAAATGTTATTAACAAGTAATTTAATACATAATTGTAATGGTTCCTATTCCCTGCAATTGTTATTTATTTATTTTATTTTATATTATTTGTTTACTTATGTTAATATTATAAGCTTTGGGAGGGTTGTGTTAGCCTCGCGAGACCATCCTGATCTCCCGAGCTTCAGTTTCATTTTTCCGTGAGAATAAGTTTGGAAATCCTCAGAATCATTTTGAATGTGTCTGAGTAGCAACTGAACTTTCTAATCAGTGTTGTGTTTACAGCTATATGGGCCTGGTTATCCAATCAGCATTGTGTTGATAGCTATGCGGGAGTGGCTTAGGTGTGTTGACAGCGAAAACGACCAGATGGTTCATCCAATCAACTGCCAAGTATATTGTTGAAAGTTGAGCCATTCACAAACAGTTTCAATGTACGGCTCCCCAGATGGACTTGTGACAACAATTCCTCTGGCATGTCAGGTTAGGGTTGTGTATGGGTGGGTGAGTTTATTTCTTGTTCCGGTTTGTATTGTTGTATGTCATAATCCTCATTGTCAGCGCACACACACACACACACACACACACAATAAACACGGCAGCCTACCTCACGGCACACCCGCTGCCATACTGTCCGTCCTGGCAGGGCTGGCTGCAGCGCACGCCCGTGTATCCCGGCTGGCACGCGCACGTTCCGTCCAGTGGGTGGCAGCGGCCGTGCGCCGTGTCGCAGTCGCAGCGGTGGCTGCAGTCGTCCCCCCACCAGCCGTCCTGACAGTCGCACTGGCCCGAGCGCTGTTGGCACGGCGACAGGTGGCAGCGGCACTTCTTGCTGCACTTGGACCCCCAGTGCCCAGCGCGACACCGGCACACGCCCGTCAACTGGTCGCACGCGGACCCCAGCGCTCCCGCGCTGTTGCACAGGCACCGCGTAGTGCAGGTGGGTGTCCACCAGCCCTCGTCGCAGGTACAGTTGCCATGGGTGGGGTGGCAGCGCCCGTGGGGGGCGCACTTGCAGGAGGACTGGCATAGCGCCCCCCAACGGTTAGAGTTGCACGTGCACTCGCCGCTGACGGGGTCACAGTGGCCGTGCGGGAAACATGGGCACACTTCACGACAGTCTGACGCCCAGAACTCAGCAGGGCAACCTGCCGTCACATTATAGGACCTCTTGAGATAAAGCAGCTCCCTCAGTCATATCATAGCTTTAGCACGGCGCAGTAATTATCAATCAGTGCGTGTTGCTTTAACACCACCTATATCTAGCATGTGTCAATCACTACGGTATGTAGGCTATGATAGATATTCTATTGTAATCATTTTTTCTCAAAGTGATTAAATTAAGTAAGTAAAATGTATTAATATTGTGTAGCACTTGAAAAGTACTACACTTTAAAACTATGAAAAGTAGCCACAAAGTTATGTACAGTACATTCAAATATATATAAGACATGAAACTATATAACTCATACAAGATGTGCTCATAAAATACAGAAAACAAAAAGAATAAACTATGTCAACGCCTGTTGTCAAAAGCCAAAGAAGAAAGGTGGGTTTTAAGAAGAGATATAAAAACATAAAACTAGTCCAAAGAGCAAATCTTGCTCAAGGGTACTTATAGGCAGGCCAACTTCGGGGCTCGAACCAACGACCTTGCGACTAGTAGTCAATTAATCAGTGTATGTTGCTTTAACACTACCTATATTTAGCATGTGTCAATCACTACGGTATGTAGGCTATGACAGACATTACTATTATTAATAATGTTATATAAGGTATTACAAGGTTAAGATCTTGCTCAAGGGTATAGGCAGACCAACTCCGGGGCTGGAACCAATGACTACTAGACTATTGTGACTCACGTGTTGTACAGTGCGCCCCGAAGTAGCCTGGGGGACAGCGACACACTCCGGGATACACACACAGCTCGTCAGCCTGGCAGGCGAGCTCTCCCTCACACACCGCTATAGGAAACAGAAAGCACACCACAGCCTGTGAACTGACCCATGGCTAGCATGGTATGGCCAGGCACGTGTCAGCCTGGGTGTAACGGCACTCACGTATGGTGCAGTCCTTCCCCTTGGGTCTCCATCCAGTGCAACACACCAACGTGGACGGGTTGCTGGTCGGATGGGCGTGTGAAACCATGAGTGAATATATAGACTCATACTCATAGAGTAAAACTGTTACAGGGGCATAGGGGCTCTTGTGTGCACATCCATCACAGCCTGGCTACTATAATAGACATACATACCTGTTAAGTACTACTAAGTATGTACACAACACAGATGACCTATTAAAAAAGTTATTTTGGAATGAGACACCAGTTTAATGTTGTACCTCAACCAGTCTCTCTATTGTTAAAAGCTTGCTTCTGTAATCAGCTGGCTACGGCTGCCCTTGCTTGATGAAACAGTACCAAGTGTTGTTCGGACAGTCAGTGGATAGTACCTGAGGTTCTGGCAGACGTTTTTCCCATCCGGGTCCAGGGTCTGCGTGGTGGCCCGGGAGCAGAACAGCAGCACCAACACGGATGTCAGGAGAGGATCCATCTCCACACCGGTGCTGAAGTAAACCCAGGGACCAACACAAACTCCCGGTGGTCGCTGGGTCCACCGATAGCCTTCCACCCTCAAGCCAACTCTTTATTTGATTTGCTCCTTCAATCTGTTTCAAGCAGATCTCCTCCCAAATTGAAAAAGGAACAATGGGAGGGAGTTCTGCTCCCTATCCTCTACCCTGTTCACCCCTTCCTCTACCCCCCCCCCACCCCTCTCTTTTAGTCAGCTTACAGTATGGGCCAATTGAGCATTGAGATGTCCTGGCCCTTAGGCTCCCTTCCTCTTCTCATTTCCTGGGAACGTCAGAGCCACTTCCTCCCATTCACTCAGACGCACTATACTTTTTAAAGATTCTCTTTCACACACACACACACACACACACACACACACACACACACACACACACACACACACACGTGTCCAGGACATACTGCATTGAATACAGTTATGTGCAGTGCTTTTAAGATAACTTGTTTTCTATGGCTCACTGGAGTCTCAGAAAAAAATATATATATATTTTTACCAATTTTCAACAATATCCACATTTACTTAACAAGAAATTTCTTCAAATCACCACAAATCTGCTAGTGAAACGTGAATATGTTTCCATTGCAAATGAACTAGCGTAATGTGCATGCAATGTCATTTTCTAGTTTGGAATTTAAATAATCTTTGGCCTTGGTAGGAATATGTATTTGGGTGAGAAGTCTGACCCTAATAATATAATAACTGTAGTTATCAGAGATATTTTATTTCATTAAATAACATGATATTCAGACCTGCATATGCAACTAATATTTTTTATTTTTTTTTATCAACACAAAACATTTCCATTAAAACATGATTTAAAAAATAATGTAGGAAAATAGTGTGTGATAAGATCACGAACAACAATAAACAGAATGTCATTGGTCTGTTCCTTTTATGCCTGCTGGTATTCTTTTACGGTTCTGACAAGTTTTACATACTTTTAGGTTGACTGATTAACACAAATTAATGTAGACATGAGGAAAATGTGTAATTCACAGTGAAAGAGTTTTGTCAGAGTGCGTTTGCTACCCACATGTGGGTACGGGCATTACCAAAGCTGCTTAATTGAGGAAAATGGTTTAGTAATATCACTCACCATTAAGTTAAACAATAGGATAATATTTTAGTTAAAATAATGCCCTCGTGTGGCACAAAACTGTAATTCAGTATGGGTACTATTTTAAAGTACCTTTTGGTAAGATCTTTGGTTTAGAATTTTTTTTTCTAAAGCTATGCAAAATTATATGAATATAGATTTCATGGATACATATAAATCAACAACTTCCATATGATACAGAAAGGAAATGTTTCTTATGTCATTGAGAACTTTACCTATAAAAGTAGAATCTTTATTGGCAATGGTGTAAAAAAGTATTCCCCCTTCTACTGTTTAAGAATGCTTATACAGTTAATAAGCAATTCCTTACTTAAGAGCAGTCTAAGTACGAGTGAATGTAAAATACTAAATAACAAAAATAGAGTAAGGTGAGGGATTTGTTTTCAAAGGGAAAAATGTTTGACCGTGAAGATAAGAATAATATCTTGCACAGTCATTATTTAAGGGTTAATACTGGGACACAAGGACTCCAATTGGCCCAATTCTGCAATAGATTATTGGGATAAAGCCACATATTGACAGTAGAACGTATGATTATTGGGCTAAAACCACACACTGACAGTAGATAGTATTTATAGGCAGGTGAAAATGTGGCCTGGATCAGACAATGCACCTCTGAGAGCACAGCCCCATGCAGGTCTGTAGCAGCGTTTAGGCTCAGGGGGACGGCTGTGGCTCCGCCTCTCCGCTGGCTTCAGAGTCTTCGATGATCTCCCAGGTGGAGGCGGAGCTACTCACATGGGCGGAGATTCGGCTGCCGCTGCCAGACCGTGTCAGGAACCCAAAGCTACAGGCAGCCCAGATACAGGTGTAAAGTCAATGCTTGTCATAAAAGTTTTTTAGTTCCATTGGTTAGATTCATATTCTTACAGTGTTCTGTGAGATGACCATGAGTGATTAAAGGAGAATCAATGTGAAACCAGAACTAGTTATCCAGAGAAAGAGAAAGTTCAGCACACCAAATCAAGTACTATTTGTCCTTAGTCTACTGAGAAACATTGAGCCAGAAGTCTTGCTCATCCCTAGTCTATATAACGCATTAGTCAAACTGCTTTAGGTGTAGATTTCTACAAGTAGATGCAGGATTTACATGCTGCCACTAAGTAAATACGGTTGAAATATACAGTATGCAACAGCATTACCACACACTCAAGATCCTAAATAGAAACAGAAACCGTTATACAAACTGAGACAAAATCTTCCCGTCACTACTACTAAGTTTAAACTGCGAAAGTGGAAATTGTACTCACAGATTTTGAATGCGGGATTCAGCAGGTTTTTCCTGTGCGCCATCAGTCTCGGTCTGTTCAAATAGTGGACCTTTTACTTCCTCATCACTGCAATAGAGACAGCGTTGTACATCATAAGGACCACAAAACTCTCACAAACAGGGTACCATTACATTTCACTCAAATAATAATGCTTGAAAACTTCAAAATGTCATCGCAGTTGATGAGGATGTGCTCAGGAGCATCACCTGCTGCATTCATCCACAGGGATGCCCAACATCTTGGATTTGATGCGAGTTCTCTGTTTCTTGATGGTGGCGCGCACGGCATCCAACAGGAAACCTGGACACCTCTCATCATTAAGGATCTCACTGGGTATACAAAACACACATGCACCCATATGCAAAGATGTGAGATAAAAACACTAAAACTCTAGAAAGCCAGAAACAAGCCAGTCAATGGTGACTTTCAGCATTGTCCCACACTCACCTCTGATAGTAGTTCAGCTCCTCCTGGACCAGGAAAAGGTTGGCTTTGAGCTCATTCCTTTCATACAGCATTTCACGCACCTCCTTTTTAGTGAAACAGGGCTGATCGGAGTCCCTCTTCTCTTCTCGTGTGCCTGTTACTTCTGACTTCTGACAGGGACTGGCCTGGGAGAGAAGACCCCCGTTCAGAACCGATTGCAAGGCTTATATCAACACACTTCTCAAACCTTGAAATGAATTTAGTGTTGAGATTAAGGTATAACCTACTGTGCTGTACTAACCCTAATATTAACCTACTGTGGATGTATCATTACATTAGAAATCATGGACACAACTGAAAATGTGTTATTTAAATGCCCAATCTATGGCGGTGTTCTGCCACATTGAGAAAAATAATGATGTATATGTCATTAATGTCTTCTCTGTGAACATGATACAGGTAGGTTTGTGTATATACTCATAGATGTACTACTTCATGAAGTTATGAATGCAAGCACGCGTACACTACACACAGACACAGAGAGAGCTCCTAGCCTCCATACAGGGTTGCTTGTGTTGGCTTTGTCCAGCTGTGACTGGAGGGCTTCTATCTGCTTGTCTTTCTCTGTGAGGTCGGCCTCCATGTCTGTTTTCCTCTCCACGCTGCTCTTGAGCTGGGCCTGCATCACGTTCTGCTTGTGTCTCAGCTCCCCATTCATCTTCATGAAGCGCTCCAACTGCTCCTGGAGCTGCAGAGCAAATACATAGAAATAAATAGGTAGGAGTAAATACTCAGTTAGGAATAGACTTGACTCTTATAATAGCTATTGCAAGCTATTTGTTAGCGATTTGTAAAATAATGCACTTATATATTCACCAGATACCTCTTCGCATTTCGCTACCTTACCGTTCTCTGTGCGTGTTGAAAAAAGAATCTGATACTTCTGCACAGCCTTGCATGGCTCTGTAAAAAAACTAAAACATAAACAAAGTGGCGAACACCACTCACATCAACAAAGCCGTAGTATTGCTTTTTGCTTCACAGTGTTTCGATATGTGGTGTGTGTGAGCAATGTTTGCCTTTTTGTTTATGTTGCAGAGCCAGGGCTGTGTAGAAGAACCGGATTATTTATTCAGCACGCACAGAAAACAGTAAACTAGTGAAATGCAAGGATATTTGGTGAACTTGACTAAACGTTTAATTACCTTACAATAGTTGACTATATCATTATATGGACAAAAATTTTATGTTTATGTTTGGAGGAGAAGGGAAAGAACATGATTATGTGACTATGATGGTAGTAATGTCAAAATATTTGAAATTCAGATAAACTACGTATATTACGAATTACTAATTTACGTCGCTTCGGATACATGTATCTGTTAAATGCTGTAAATGTAAATGTACAATAAAAGAGCAACATAGTAAATAAAGTTAGAGTTGACTTCACAGCTAGAAAGTTTGGTTCACAGCTAGAAAATACAGTTACAATTTATAGGAAAACAGGTAAAAACACAATGTGTTCATCTGTACACAGCCATTGTTTCACCTAACTGCGTTGGCATGGTGCCATTATAATGCAAATATATTTGCATAATAGCTTTTTCTATTGCTTAGAATGACAACATAATGGCCAAGATATACATACATTTACTGTTTGATACTGTGTATACATAATAAACACATGACAAGAAACATTTGGGCTCACTTAGTGTGGCTGCTCTGTCTAGAAGCGACATTTGACCAACCCTCGGGGGTGCCCCTGACACGCTTCAATGCTGGTGTCAGACACTGAGCCGGTGGCATTTGGGCTTGAAGGCAAGCCACGCAGAATTGTGTGCAGTAGTTATATTTCTAACTGCGACTGGGAGCAGTCCAGTCATTCCAGACGTACTAATCTGACTGACGACGGTGGAAGGGGAAGGAGTCAGACAAGAGTGGCATTTATTTCACGGTGGTGGTGGTGGTGGTGAGGGGGGAAGGGGGTTGACTACCAGGCATACCATTTGAGCAAACAAAATAATGTGCTTAGTTAATTGTGTGCTGTTCCCCAACTTTCTACCATTCACTCAAGTAACATGATTGTGGCACTACTAGTACTGGCTGTCGTTTTATTCTATAGATCAGCAGTTAAATCAATGCAAATCATACATCATTATACTGTGATACAGTATGCACATACAAGTACTGTAGGAACACAGACATAAACAAGTCATAAAATGGGGAATGGATTAATTGCCTGAACTTGTCCTGAACTTGTCCTGACTCAAAGGTGTGGCTCAACCAATGGCACGTAAAGACTATGTCAACAGGGCTTCACTGACTAAACAAAGTAATTTTAGCCAAACAGCAAGCTTTTAGATACAGTTGTTGAGATATCACTGAAGTGAATACAAGCGTGTGTATAGCGTGAATAAGCGAAAATTAAGATTTCTTTCTTTCCTTTTTGCATTTAGACGCAGTGCCACTGAACTTTGTAACCACACCTACAGTAGATAGCAGATGATCACATGCATTTCACTTGATTGAACCATAAAATATAAACCCATTAAGTAATGTAAATGTTTTTCTGCTTGCATCTAGGTATAATAGTCAAATCAGGATAAAAACTCATTCCTACACATTACAATAGAAACAGTAACTCCCTTTGCATTGATATGCTGCTTGAATGGGCCTTTGACAGTTTAGCAGGGGTCCAAACTCCTTCAAACTTCCAGTGGACTCATAAGCACATTCCCTTTTTAATTCCACACATTTTCTAAAATGCTGACACCCTGGTCCGGTTTCAACTGTCAGGTTACAGGAATTCTTTAATTTAACAATTCCTTGAATGAGACAGCTGTCTGCTGCAAATGAGCACATTTTCAAACATGTATAGATCTTTTGCACTAGAGTCGACTAGACTGTCCTTTTCCCCAGTCTCTGGTATGAGAAGTTTGTGAATCCATCTATTACACACTCTATCCTGGCAAGAGACACTGTGCCCACTGAAGAGAAATAGCCTCTCGGCATGGAACAGTGCTTACTGAGTTATAAGCTTATTTTGGCTCCGCCGCTAGCCAACAGTATATTCTTGGCATAGGAAAAGATAGGATGTTCTGCGTGGGTTTGATCCTTACGTAAAACTTTTGCTCTCTGTTAAGCAGATGCACTCTAGATACAAATCTAACTGCATCATTAATATGGCACTGTGAGACTGTCACACAATCCCATAGGAAAGACTGCAATGAAACGTGGATAACTGGTACAGTATATGTATAAAGAGGTGCTGCACCATGCATGGGCACTACAGACAGTACATGTATGTGTGTGCATTATTCTGTGGTTAGCATCATGCTTGCTTACGTCTGTGTGTGTGTGTGTGTGTGTGTGTGTGTGTGTGTGTGTGTGTGTGTGTGTGTGTGTGTGGCTACTTACTGCTTCC
>JAODTR010006354.1:0-10836 GCA_025399935.1 Amblyopsis rosae | reverse complement strand
GCAGCGTGGTGGTTGCTGTTGACGAGTAGCAGCGTGGTGGTTGCTGTTGACGAGTAGCAGCGTGGTGGTTGCTGTTGTCGAGTGGCAGCGCGGTGGTTGCTGTTGTCGAGTAGCAGCGCGGTGGTTGCTGTTGTCGAGTAGCAGCGTGGTGGTTGCTGTTGTCGAGTAGCAGCGTGGTGGTTGCTGTTGACGAGTAGCAGCGCGGTGGTTGCTGTTGACGAGTAGCAGCGTGGTGATCGCTGCAGACGGGCTGCGGCAAGGAGAGAACAGACGTGACTGTCGGGATCGCTGGTATGTGCATTCGTAGAACGGCAACGAACTGGCAGCAGGTGCTGGGGAGGAATGTCTCTTAAACCGCCGCCCAGGAAGCGGAGGTGAGGCTGCTGCACGTGAGGTGCATTTAGGAGGCTGACGTGGCGGCAGCGGCGCTGTCCGGTGCTGAACCGGCGGCTTGGTGTTTTCTGCTGCCGGAGCGGCCGCGAACCTTGACAGTTTATATCCGATATTTGTTTTAATCTGGTTGACTTTGAAAAATGCTTACATTTGGGCAATGGTTGTTAGACTACATTGCTAGGCGAGAGGCTTGGCTATCCAGACGTGTATAATAAATACTGTTAGACATTTATATAAAAAAAAAATATTATCTCGAGTTGGGTAGTGGGGGGTGCGGCCCCACGGGTGGGCCCAGTCATTCCCATGAGGTTAATGGTTCCAAGAACACATTGTAAGACAAGAGGTGGTTGTGCATTTGGTGCGGTGGCACCAGGGCTGTGGAACTCTCTCCCATTAGACTTGAGAGCCTTAGATTCTGTGGCCGCTTTTAAAAAACAGCTCAAGACACATCGTTTTTGGCAAGCTTTTAATTAGCAATACAGTGTTAGGTTTTTGTTTTATATTATAATATACTTTTATTTTCTACGGTGTAGGACTTTATTTGTTTGCATTGCTTTCACTGTACAGCACTTTGTGACCTTTGTCTGTGAAAGGTGCTCTATAAATAAACTTACTTACTTACTTATTTGCTTACTTACATGCACGCCCACACACACACACACACACAGAGCTTGAGAGCCATGCCTCTTGTGGGCGAGCAAGAGAGCAGCATCTCCTCATCATCAGCATTTCCTCCAGCTGTGCTGCAGACCATGATAGCATCTGAATCCATGGAAGTGATGGTCATTTGTCATCAACAGTTCAAATGGCTGATCACACCTGTCAATAAACCTTTAGAGAGGAGAGAGATTCCTCATCATTTTTAATTAACATCATTACATTCTCCAGCCTCACTTCCTTTTCCAGGAACATCTAGCCCCCTCTTCACAAGGTCGTTTATTAGTGTTTGATGGCTTGGCATGGTGTGCAGGGCCATCTGGAGGTCATCTGCAGGTCAGTGTGTGACCTCTGAGTGTTGGCCTTCAAGCTCTGGGGATTTGCACACAAGTCCAATCTCTCTCTCTCTCTCTCTCTCTCTCTCTCTCTCTCTCTCTCTCTCTCTCTCTCTCTCTCTCCCCTCAATTCTATTCCCTTTATTGGCATGTAAAGGCAATGTTGCCAAAGCAAAACACAACAAAAAAACTAAATAGTCTGTCCAATAATTTGGACAGTACACAAACAATGTACATGTAACATAAGTGTACATAGAATATCATCCCCCAAACCACTCCTGTGTGTGTATGCGTGTGTGTGTGCGTGTGCATGTTTAATTTTGAGATCTTATTTTCTTCTTTGAAGATTTTTATTTCAGATTTGAATTAATTTAAGTAATTGTTAATTATTTTATTACATTATTTTCATTGTTGAAAGAAGCGCATCTCACTTGTCGCAGTGACAACATATTCTGTCTTCTTTTGGTTGCCATCATTTTTTATATCTCCATTTTTTCGATTGCCAATTTGTGGTCACTAAACCTGTACCTGTATTCTATCTCTGACAGTAAAGAGATATTCTGCCAATTCATATTCTCTGTTTAGGGCCAGATTGCATTCTAGTCTAATTTGGCTTTTCTTTACAATGTTCCAAATATGTTTCTTTACATTGCCATGTGATTTGGTTTACTCTGATTGGTGTTGGGAAAACAGTGTTGTTGGAAGCCTGGACAGGGTGTGTTTGTGGGGGGACATTCAGCCTCATCAGCAACTGGTGTAGGGGACTCTTTTCTGGACTCAGCTCTTGGTTGTGGAGGCTTTGGAGTGCAGGGTCTCTCAGGGCTTTGATTTAAGGTGATAAAACCATGTAAATGCTCTTTTCTGGATGTTAATTACACTGGACAACAAAGTTTTACAAAAGTAATGTTACTGAAATAAAATTAGTAATTTCTTATCACTTGTTATGTGCTCAACACGAATATGACAGTCAAATTGCAAAATTGGCTCTAGTTTTTCTTAATCTGCAATACATTAATGTAATTTGCATTACTGTTCTTTATTGTACCTAAATGGATAAAATAACAGTTTTATGTAACAGTAGCTTAAACTGTCTCGCACAAAGTCTGAAATATTTAAAATGCTATAGTACACTGCTGACGTCATCTTACTTCAGCAGTCGCCTGGCTGTAGTGTTGCATTGCATCAGAAAATGATGCAATCAACTCTGGATGATGTGTGCATGAGGGTATTATGCAATGCAATGCAATATTACATAATTCTAGGCTTATTTAATATGTTGTTGCAGTCATACTGGATACATTTACACGGTGAAACATAGACAATTAACTATGAAACATATTCAAAACTAGAGCCAATAAAACATTGTCATTGTTATATCCATGTTCAGCACACCAAGGTACTACAGATTAGGGCCTTTTTAAGTCAGTAACGATTTCAATGTTGACCAGTGTTATCAGAGGGTATCTGCCTAATTCTGCTCTACATGCATTTGTTGGCGTTGCTCTGTGTACGTGTAAAATGTACCTGCAGAACTCTGCATGTAGAGATTCTGTTGGATGTTTGTCCCAACGGGTGTCGCTATGGTGACTGAGTGGACCCCATACCTCACTACCATGTAGAGCAATAGGCTGGATGACACTATCATTTGGAATTTGGAGTTTGTCAAATGTTCTCTCTCTCTCTCTCTCTCTCTCTCTCTCTCTCTCTCTCTCTCTCTCACTCTCTCTCCTCTGATGTATTATAAGAACTGGACGGTTGATTATCTCAAGCTTAAGATGTCCACACACACACACACATCCAGACCCTAATAATTCAATTTCTTTCTCTTTCTAAGCCCCCCCACCCCTTCCCACTCTCAGACCTTCCCTCTGCTTGACCATCTCTCTCTCTCCCCATGTTTCTCTCCCCCATGGTGGGTAATTACGGCGGTGAAGGCCGGCCCACTGCCCAAGGGGGTGTGGGGGTCTTATTCAAAGGCTGCTGAGATCAAAATGAAACCAATTAGCTCAGTATTGTTTGACACTCCAAGCTGCTGTTCCGCTGGGCTGCGTCTCCCTGTCCACCTGGAACGGAGGCATATTTATTACAGAAGCAGCCGGGTCACAATAACACGGCTTGGCAGTGCATGGCCACCTACATGCTATAAGAGGAGAGAAGAAGAGTAGTATGCTCTACATGCTATAAGAGGAGAGAAGAAGAGTGGTCTGCTCTACATGCTATAAGAGGA
Organism: Amblyopsis rosae; assembly: GCA_025399935.1. NCBI lineage: Eukaryota > Metazoa > Chordata > Actinopteri > Percopsiformes > Amblyopsidae > Amblyopsis > Amblyopsis rosae. Next base: position 7,224 of record JAODTR010006354.1, on the reverse strand, counting down.
GAGAAGAAGATTGGTCTGCTCTACATGCTATAAGAGGAGAGAAGAAGAGTAGTATGCTCTACATGCTATAAGAGGAGAGAAGAAGAGTGGTCTGCTCTACATGCTATACGAAGAGAATAGAATCTGTGGCAGCCACAAGCTCCTGTGCAGCGGTATGGTAAGTGTAGAAAATTATGCTTTACATTTTAGATATTCTATTTTAGGCATATAATAGATCTTATAAGGGCTTAAGAGAGTGCTATGTTATTGCTTAACAGTAAATAGGACAGGAGAAACTAGTGGAGCCAGCTATCTCTCAAGGTCAAACGTGTGGCACGTTTGGTCTCTGTGACGTTGGCTCTGCCTGGCAACTCCACCAGGCAGGCATGAGACCATACCTGTGGCAGACACAAGCTCCTGTGCAGCGGTAGGGTTAGCTAACCATACCTGTGGCAGCCACAAGCTCCTGTGCAGCGGTAGGGTTAGCTAACCACACCAAGTGGCCTGGGTGCTCCCTCTCTCCTCCTCTCTGTTCATTGTCCTCCTCATTCCTGCCCATCCTTCGTCACCATGACAACTGAATCAGCACCATTAATCAACTCAGCTGTGCATGTGTGTGCGTGTGCATTTAATTTGTGTGTGAATACAAATGAGCCAGTCTGTCAACTGAACACTGCTGGGTAACAGCATGCTAACACTGATGCTAATTACTGACACACACACGCAGAGTACATCTGTGATCCCTGACTGTCAGTATTTTGCCAGAGAGAGAGAGAGAGAGAGAGAGAGAGAGAGAGAGAGAGATAGCTGCATCAAATGTGTCAATCTTTCCATTTCCAGCATGTTTTGTACAATAACTTACAAGAACATGTCACTCATATGAACCTGTCATTCCTTCACTCTGACCTTCATACAACAGGTCATCTAATGTCTCAACATTAAATGTATAAAATAAAACAGCCAGGATATTCATTAGGGTATTCCAAACCGTTCCAAGTACATTTCTATTATTAGTGTATCGCTATAATGTGACTGCACAATGAAAGAAAATAGTTAAATTAAGAAATCATGCTTGTGTATCCCTTTAAACTTATATAATACATTTGTATATTATATATATATAATATATATATGTGTGTATATATATATCTATGTGTGTGTGGTATATATTACATTTGTATTAGAAATATTGTATATGTGGTGATGGTTGAGCTTTAAAGATGAAAAGCCGTTTGTTGTTGGTGCACACAGGCTGAGGGCATGTAAGCCATTGTGCACCAATGTCATGCTGTTAAAGCAAGCTGGGTAAAGAACAGGAATAGTCTACATTTGTAGAAGTGCCATTGAGCAGATAATTCCTAGAAACTTATGGATTTCTTTGCTCTTTGACCCCAATGCTGTACGAGAAACAACAACGCAATACACCAGCTAGGCACAAGCAAAGACAGCGGCCATCAGATCTATTGTGTGTGTGTGCTCTATGAAACATTACATCCTCCATTGACTATTGTTTTAAAATGCTGCCGCCTTGGATCTTATGCTAGGTTGTCTCTGCACAGGCAGAATATTGACTATCTCATTATTCACAGAGACAGACAGGCCAGTACTGTATGCAGAACCTTAAAGTGGCTATTCAATTTGTTTAGAGGGCAAACTCACTCTCTCTCTCTGTCTCTCTTTCTTTCCCCCCACCCACACACACACACACACACCTCCCCTCTATCTCCCTGTCTCTCCCTCTGTCTCTCTCTCTCTCCCCACACACACACACACACCTCTCTGCCACAATATCTGCATGAGAAACGTGTGTCTTGACTAGAGAGAGAATAGACAGAAGAGAGAGAGGAATAGAGGGATGAGAGAGAGAGACAGAGAGAGAAGGGGAGGAATGAAAAAGAGACACATCTTTCAGCATGATACAATTGGGAAAGAAACTGATCCATCCATAGAAAACAGGCCTAAGGAGTTTGGAGGAATCAAGAGCTTAATCATGTAGCATTAGTGAAGATATCAGACCTGTGTGTGTGGTAACCTCACACAGGGCATAATGTCACTGTTTTCATCATTGTAAAGCACTGCTACTTTAAAGGGTATTTTTACCTTTTCCACCCATTTCTGTCAAAGAAAAGCAGACTAATATGACAGCAAAACGCTCCTCAGACACCTAAGTCACCTCCAGAGTATCAGTGATGGTATCACAGCCTCGATGAATCACACTCTGCTGCCTGACAAATACTGCCTCAATCACGCCACGTTATCCATCAGATATCAGGCGCTCACGTTCTTACACAGCACAGGGAAATTAGCAAGTGGAGATATGGAGGGATTCATAATCGTATCAGTGGTACCATGCGGGATGTATTGAGAAGCTGTCATCATTCCCCCGCTATGGTGTTATTTGCGGGAAACAAAAAGATAACCTGTCCATTTATTGTCCATCTATTTATGCCGGCAAGACTAAGAGCTTTGAATTCATAAAGAAATTAGATGTTAGGAAAGCAATTTGCACAGTCACTCAGGAATGCAAATACATCCATATCCATAACTGGGCTATGGCCAATATACTATATATCTCTAACAAGATGGCAGGTTTATATTAATGTAAAGCATTATATTTATATTCAAGATTGGGGTGCTGCTTCTCTCTCTGTGTGTGTGTGTGTGTATTTAGGCCAGTTGATCTGATTAGCTAGGCTACATTATTCAAATTGTTAATGGTGGACCAACGGGAGATTGCACCAATCATCAGACAGACAAAGAGCATTGCTTTTAAACTTCCACCCATGTACCTAACTCACCTATACCTAACTCACCTGTACATACACGTTAAGGAGCATTTACTCTTTAACGTGTTCATACTGACATACAAACACATCTATCAACATTTTAACAGCTCACATTAGGAACAAGGGAAATGTTCAAAAAACATCTGAAAGGCTGGCTTAGTGCTTCCTTTCAAATCAGTAGATTTTTCTGTTTGTTACAAAATGAAATAACTTAAAAGGTCAATCATGTTTTCCATAGAGCAGGGGCATTTCCATAAAGCTTTTGACATATTTAGCTCAACCCTGTCCTGCACATAGGTTAACAGAAAAAGTTACTTCACCTGGAGCGATAGAAAAGCGAGTCTCTGTTTACGCATTGTAATCATTCTTCCAGCAGGAGCTCAGATGTCTGCTGTAGAAATCACCCGTTTCTCATTAGCCTGTTGAGAAATGTCACCCTCACTCTTCAGTATAAAGCCCCAGGCTAGAAAAAAAATATAGTATATTAAAAATGATATTAAAGATAATAACTCAATGTTGAATTAACATCTTGGGGCAAATAACCTGACCTCCCACACTGTTTATTAAGGTCTAAACGGTTCTTTCAACCCATGGAGGAAAATGTCAATTAATGAGGTCTATGGTAACGTAACTAACATGACTAATTAACTGAAACACTCAATTCTGCTGTCGGTGAGAAGGAAAGCCTCTATAAGGAACATAGATATGACACACTGGTAGCTCTCAGACCATATTATGGGATACTGTGCTGTATAGTGTTAGAATAACAGCAGAACATGTACTCATGTTGAGGCCTCTGAACTCTGATCCAACTTACTGGCCTTACAGCCCGACAACCCCTACACCCTGGGGAATTACTGGAGCCAAACATTTATCTAAAAAAAGATTAACTGCTTCATTTGTTATTCCATGAAGAGCAATACTGCACATTGCTGGATTAGCCCAGTTTTCATTGTGTACAATCTCATTTCTTTTCTTATTTTTTCATTAAGGCTAATGCATTTTTAAAAACCTTATTCCAGGGAAGGTTTGCTGAGCCCTGAAATTGACAGTGCTGCCTTAAAGGTACACTAACAAATGTAAAGAAGCCCCTTCAACCTCAAATATGTGCACAAATCTTTATTAATTTGCAAGCTTTTGGTCAGACACCTTCAAGGAATTAACAGGTAAAGGTACAATCTGCCAGACATACAGTCAGGTAAAGGTACTGTAAGCAACATCACAATGGCACACTAAACAGAAATGAGAAAGTGATGTGGAAAACAGAGGCAGGTGCAGATAATCTGACATGTTAAACACAGACATATGCACTTCATATGTACATGCCAGAGAGCACAGAGTAATAGAAGACAATGATTAATGTCGAGCACTGGTCTATTAACACATAAATGTTCCATAATGTTAATAGTCTATTAATAATAGTCTTAACGTTATTCACAACTCAGTGTATGTATCCTTCTTCTGCTCATGCTCCGCCCCGCAGAGTTTCATGGCGCTTCTATCGGCTCAATCCAACTTGAGAAACCCATGACAGACAGCTTGTAACCACCGGCGCTATAAACAAACAAGCAGACATGTTTCTAGCATATAGACTCCTGGCTGTGTTGGGGAGTTCCAAGCTCAGGGGCCATTTGACAAGAGCTGCGTTTGAGCCTCTGGTGTATTTACTGACTGGGGTGTAGCTTCATAATGTTTGATTTAATGCTTTGTGTGAATGTCTCACGGTCCGCTAGCGGTCTGTACTGTGTGCAGAGGAATCTAATGTTTCTACACAGCCCTGACTCTGTAAATAACAAAAACTAAGTGGTCCGGACCACACAACACTATCCCAGCTTGGGAGGGTGGAGCTTCTAAGGGAGAAGCCTATGTCATTTAAGGGAGAGGTGTTTTTGTTTTGATGTTGAGTTCAAATATTATTAAAGAATTATCCAGCATCACTGACTTTACTTTAATATTTTATTGTAGGAAAGTCAAAAGCATATTATTATAGTATTAAATTATTTCTATTTTATGACAGCCACAACATGTTACATGTTTGTTTGAGCTTTGCATATTATTACATCCCACATATAGCATCCCAAAAAAATGTCTTATGGACACATGCAGTGGTTATCTCCTTTTCTCTGTGCTTCTACAAGACAACAACAGCTTCAAGGCTGCAAAACACCAACATGTGAAGATCTCAATGGCGACGTTGTGTGAAGCACACAACCTGCATCATTTAAACTATGTCTTCTCTGCAACCAAGAGAAAGTGACTAAGCTCTTACTGAAGTACTATTACCTCACACAATGAACTGAAACTAGTTTATGGGCTAAGGCGCATCTCCACAGAAAATGACCTTGGCCAGTTTTAAATTGCTCAGTGAGAGATTGGAGTTATTTTGTTCTTTCCACAAAACTCTGGCCAATGTTAATTAGGGTCTGGAAGAAGACTACAGTTAGGCGCAAAGGGTTGTCACAGATGTATATGTACTGTAAGGTGTTTGCTGACTCTGACAGTAGTTGAAGGTTTGTGTTGAATGAGTGTTAGAGGGAAAACAGGATACTTCTCAGCCACTGCCAGACCACCAGAGCCCGTACTGCTGGACATGCCACCCACATCCCTGCAACAGCTGTAGAGTCAGGGTCTCCAGGTCTTGGGGCTATGGGGGGTGTCTTAGGGTCTCGTGGGTAATGGGGGCTGTCTCAGTGTCTCTCCACAACTCCATAGTGTTGGGATTGGCCCGATTCCTATCCTCCAGATATTTGGTGAGCACAGCGAGCATGCGTCCCTGTGCTGTCAAAGCCCTGCCTGTCAATTACCCCCCCCCCCCACGTCACAATAACATTCACCCTCTTTTTCTACTTCCTCTCGGGTCCTGTCTGCAATATAACAGTCTCTCACGACAATAAACACTTTTTTCAAGAAGACGCCTTTCACCGGAAAGTACAAAACATCTCTCTCTCTCTCTCTCTCTCTCTCTCTGGTGTTAGAGAGCGCTTCACAGATCCTGTAGGTTCCTTTTGATATGGAAATGGATGACTCCACTCGGTGTCAGAGTAGCTACGGCACAATCCCAGCGTCAAAGCTTCCTGCTCTTTTCTTTACAAAACACAGATGAGAGCAAGAGAGTCGCACTCTGCTGATTGTAGCACAACGTTTTGCTGAGTGTTATTGAATTTGATATGTCCATCCACACAAAAGGGAGACTTTTTCAAATAAACACCCGAGGGAGTGTAATTGTGTAAAATGCTGGATGGATCCAATAGTCGCTTTGGTAAATTCCGCTCCATCACCTCAAGGCTGAAAAATGACATTGCAGAGGAAAAATATAAAAGAGTGACAGAAATACTGGAGTCATAATAAATGGAACATAACAGAATGAATACAACAGGAGCCCAGGAAAAGGAATGAATGGTAATTTACAGAGAAATACTTGTGACGAAGACAGGTCTCTTTAACAGCAAGACATTGAAAGTAATAACAAGAATCAGATCTGTCTAAGAACAGGAGTGATGCAACTTCTTGCAGCATGTTGAGAAGATCCCTATACATGCAGTTGGCATAATGATACTAGATTGACCTCTGGAAGTCTAAAAGAGAGACAGGCCCTTGGGGAAAAGCTTTAATTTCCCTGTTCAATTTAAGGTTTTAACATTAAAATTTCCATTTGTGCTACTTTCATTACATGTCCTACAAAACATCACAGGAAGCAGCTTTCAACTTTGACATTGTTGTATTCTGTCCATTACATCACGCCAATACGATCAACAATAAGAACCCATTTACTATAGACCAGGGACGTGAACAGGCCTATTTTAGCGGGGCTTTATATCCCACAAAAATTATGAATTTCTCTCCATATCAATATATTAGAAACGACAGAGTGTCCAATTAGCCATAACAGTGACAGGTAGGTCGATGCAGGTACAATGACAATGTGAATGTAAAACAACTACATGCTTTATACCAGAAAATGCCATTGTCTATTGAAGTGCTGGCATAAGCCAGAACTCCTTGTTTTCGGTTTGTGATTTGTGTTAGATTTCAGTTAAATATTTGCTTATTCACTTTAATGTTGGCCTTGTTAGTTCCAGTATGTCTGGGAACTAGTAATGTGCAGTTCGTGAACAATTCATTCATTTAGAAAAAAATATTTTAAGTGACTTGGTAAATGGACTGCATTTATGGCGCTTTTATCCAAAGCGCTTTACAGTATTTTGCCTCACATTCACCCATTCATACACACATTCACACACCGATGGTGATTGCTGCCATGCAAGGTGTGACCAACCACCGGGAGCAGTCTACATGACATACTAACATGTTTACATGACATACTAACAGTCTACATGACATACTAACATGTTTACATGACATACTAACATGTCTACATGACATACTAACAGTCTACATGACATACTAACATGTTTACATGACATACTAACAGTCTACATGACATACTAACATGTCTACA
>JAODTR010006353.1:0-10836 GCA_025399935.1 Amblyopsis rosae | reverse complement strand
CGAACATGGTGTTTGTTATAGACAGTCCATGACTAGCACAGAAGTCTAACAACAAACGCCCGCTCGGGTTTAGATCAAATTAAAATAAATCGCGCACATTTAGTCAGTCAAATTAAATTGCAACTTACATCTTGTTGTTGAAAAAGCCATCTAGAGATACGTGTGGGGCGTTTTCAGGGTAGCTTTCTGGCCACGTGACATCCAGCATAAATGATTTGGAGTCATCAAGTTCTCCTATCTGTAATACAGCGTTTTAGTTTAAAGGTAAGACATATCGTACAACTTGCAAGTGTCCATATAGGTACCATAGAAAGATTAATCAATAAACAGTGTACAAGTGTTGCTTGCCTCACCCTAAACTGAAAGGAAATCGGGCTGATTTCCTTGAAACACTCATCCCCCTCGTAGATAGAACGAAGAGCTTCCAGCTCCATCTGTATGGATTTATAGAGGAGCAGTAGACGTTTTAGATTTAGTCATCGTGACGACAGCTTGGTAAGACGTGTAAAGTCTGGGTTAGCTTGACTGCTGTTTTATTTATAGCCAGATCTATATCAAAGCATAAAGTAGACATCTTATCTTATTAACACATATGCTACTTTAAGCAAACGAGTATATTATAACATTCCCACATGTTAACCTGTCATTAGCAGATGCCTCAAGTGAGGAGTTAGCTCGCATGTTAGCCAGTCGGCTACTGCATGTCAATAAAGCTCCATCTTACCTCTTGATCCTCGTTGGCCGTCATGATGTCTGTCCGGTGCTAAACAAGGTATCCCTGCCCGTTGGTGTAAACCTCTTAAACGTACCAAATTACGGCCCCATGTCTGTGATTCTAGTGTTATTTTGAATAGATTTTCAAAACTTCTCCAGCTGATTCACAGATTCCGTGACCATGATGCTGTAGGCATGCGCACTCTCTCCCTCGAACTTTGAACCCGCAGAAGAACTTCGCCGGTAAAATTGAAAGATACACGATAATATAATGTATTAAATATAGACTAGTATTTAAAAACAAACTAGTCATACATAATTTATAATTTGTATATAGGTTAACCGTATAGAGCTTCCGAGGGAGCACCTCAAGGCATTGAAGGAAGATGTGTTTTTGCGTTGATTGCGTTCAAATATAAAGTATATTTCTCCATGGATAGCTAAACAATTAACGTGAAACTGTTTTATAGATGATACTGATATTTTAGTATAGATGATCAGATATTTTTTATTCAACCAAGTTATGTTTTGGTCTCCCAATTGTCTCTCAAAAACAGGAAGAACAACCTCATCTGCCACTATGGAACAAACTTCTGTGATAGAGTTCAATAGACCTACTGTATCAGGATGTTCAAGCCTTGTCAGTTAAATATCTTATTAATGTTGGAAGATAGAGGTGAAAAAAATAAAAGTCAATGAACGACATGAAAAAGATATTATTTTGATTTCAGGACATCATAATAATGTCAATCGATGTAGCCTATACTATTAATGGCTTGCCTGTGCCATTCCAGTGCTGTATGAATTGTAAATAGCCACAAGGGGGAAGACATAGCCTAGTTTTCAGAACCACCATGACTTAATACGATTAACAGTCTTTTAAAATATGACTCAAGCATTACAGCAGGGAAAAGACAATATTTGCTTTGACTGTAGTGTGTTCTCTCGCGTGCTTGTTTAGTTCTTTATAAAATTGGTTAGTCTAAAGTTTGTGGTTCTGGTTGTTCTTCTATAATGGGTTATGAATGATCTCTTCTGACTTTTTCATTTTCTAATTTGCTGCGGATGTTATCGAACAGAATCCAATCAGTACTTTAATCCCCCTGCTGAGATAGCTTCAGCATATTCAAGCTTCCAATAGCCCTGATGAGTGCTCTGTTTGAGTACTTGATATTAACATTTACATGAGACGAGGTATGCGGTACCAGGATTGCTTTTTCAAGTCTTTCAAGTGGACAGTAATTTTCTATGAAGCATAATTAGGCCTGAAACAGAATAGCATCTGCCCTCTTTCCCTCCCATAGTAATTAGTTTTTATGTGCCGATAATAAATGTGAGTGTAAAGCTTATGGTATACAACCATCGTTGATTTTCTAATAAAAAATAAATGTTATATTCGCCAATGGCAGTTGCTAGTGCAATGCACAAAGGTAGCATGCTGAATGTGTGTGCATAGACACGCTTTACCACCATGCTTCAGCAACAGTAGCAGGATGGTTAAAAATACAAAACAGACAACAATAACTCTTCTTCTCTAGGGTGACGGATAGTACTGACAGATGTATAATTTTTATTTGCATGCCGCCCCTCGCTCAGAATAGGCCTAGGCCACTATCTCGATGTGGAAGCCTGGAATTGTTCAAAAAGTTCCTATACATGTATGAGGTTCTAATCTTTCTTTGAGTGCAGCCCTCTGACACACAATGGTCGACCCCTGCCACAAGCGCGAGTGTGAAATGCAATTACTGTACCATAGGTGCTGAACACAAGGTTCTTATCATTCACTCACTGTTCTTAATTAACTTATCCACTCTGCAAATGGTTTCTGCCCTACGGGGCACATTCTAAATTAGCTGAGGAAGGCATGGTTACTCTTGAGATGTGATAATCCAAGTCAACATCTCTCCTGTCAGAATACATTATAGAGAAAATGTACTTTTTACGCGAGAAAGCTTTGTTCTCGTCGTAGTACAGTGCAGGAGAGGTGGGATTGAGACAGGGTGTCTGTTGTTCGCTGATGGATCTTAGATTGATAAAACTGGGCCTGTGTTTTGATTAGTGTGTCAGCCTCCCCAGACAGGCCTGTTATTAACGTTAGCGAGAGAGGAAGGAAGTGTTTGACTTTATTTTTTCCTCCGACAGTATGTCACACTCGAACCATATTCCTCTTCTGAGGCAACAATGCACAGAACGCCAAGACACCATATGGCTTATTATAATTAAATAATTTGGCGCTGTGGATGCTATTTCTCTGGGGAGACATTCTGGGAGCAACATAGTATTTGTGGTTTCGAACCAGTGTCCCGGTGACTATACGTCACGGCCTCTGCACTATATTGACACCCTCTGTTCAAACCAGAGATCCAACATTTACAGCCCGACGACAAACACCAACTGAGACACGGTGTGGTTCTAAAACATCCCATCATCTCAAACCCAGGGATTAAAATGGGGGCGTAATCTTTGCCTTGGGGAATGGCGGGGTAACATGTAAAATCACCCCCCTCCCCACCACCTCCTCTTCCTTCCCCAGCGTGAGGCTGAGAGAGTGTATATGCGGCGTCTCTCCTCAGCTTGAGGACCCATAGCGAGACAGATGCTGCTTATCTTGGGTTGGACGACCCATCTTGGAGCAGCCGTGATGGAGTGTGTGGAGCCCAGGGGCCCACTCTCAGCCACGTCCTGTTATCAACCTTGTCCTATTGATGAAACTGGCAATACTCCATCCTGGCAGCATTCAGAATAACCACAAACATAGGGATACCGCATACTATTTGCATGAGCAAATACATAACAACGCTCTCTTTTGCAGTTCTTTTTTAATGTACAATCCACAAATTGACTTTAACGCTGCTCTTTACACGCAATATAGTGGACACAATGTGTGTGTGTAGAGAGATTTGAACTGAGACATCAGATACTGTCAACATCAGACAGACCAAGTTGTACAAAACGTGATGGTATCAGACAAACTGTTTGATGGTGAGTGTTTAGACGCAAAAAGCAGCAAAACAAACCGATTCTAAAGAATGGTTGGGGGCAATGCAAAAACATTTTGCAGAGTATATGAAAGTGTTGTTGCGGAAGGATATACAGAACTGAAATAAGGCAAGGGGAAGAGTATGATTGTGTGTGTAGTTGGCTGTGCAGACTATATATTGGCCACCCAGAGCTGCAAGGAATGATCTTGGTGTGAAATTAACTGTATTAACTGTAAAGCTACAATCAAGAATTGTAGCTGTAATGATTGCTAATAGATCTCAAATGACATGGGAATATATGCCTATTGGAGAACTGCCAAAGGCATAGCCTCCAGAGAAAGACCAGAATGTTTTTCCATTAGTCCATTAGTGTGAAACCTACATTTCTTTCCTTTCTTCAATTCTTAATATGAAAACGGGATAATTTTTACATGTCTGTATTCTGCTTTCTGTCATCAAAAGAAGAGGGCTGGACAAAAGCCATTAATAAAAATATCCCAGCATAAATATAATACCTAATAACATAATGAGACTTGCTCTGATCTTTCACCAACCACAGGGTATTCTTTAATATATATAAAACTGCAGGAGCCTGGTTTATTTTTGGCCTTGTGACTATTATCTCGGTGTGCTAACGAAAGATAGCTGTATGCAGCTATGACGCAGTGTGATATTAAAGATTATACATCATTGGAAAAGAACCTCATAGCAACTGAAAAGTGATGGATGGAACCTCATATTAATATTAATAATAATAGATGCATAATCGGCAGGCAGCGAGTGAATGCATAGCCAGTAAGTGTTCAGAATTGGACCTTGAGTAAAGAAGCCACAGATGTTAGTGGTTACAAAAATGTGTCTTCCAGCCTGTCTGTGTGTGTTAACTGAAGCAACTACATTGTGGAGCTGTGCCTATATTAGACTGGTTAACAGTGACTGCATCTGTATCTGCTAGCTCATGGCTGGGTGGGAAGCCCCCATTCAATTATTCAGGGTCGCTAAGCCACTGAGTTTGTTCTCCCATCGAACCATCGTCTGGGAATCAAGCAAGCTGTAACCACTGGAATAGCATTGATGCCTTGAAATGCTTTGATGCTGTTAGATGGCCGACTATTTCTTTCACAGGCCTGAATCAGGTGATGGATTTGAACGGGTCTAAGAATTTTGACCTTTTGATGTAACAAGTGGTGTTAACAAACATATATATATATATATATATATATATATATACACAGAGCTGAGGAACAATAAAAGCCTTCCGTTGATACTGTGGCTAAATGGCTAAGCGAAATGTGTCCAATCTCCCACAGGCAGGATGAAGAGGCATATATCGGAGTCGCCTGGCTGAGGCTGAGGAGGAATTCATTGGTTTTACCTCCTCCCCCCTGCGCTGGGGATGTCCAAATCCTGGTCATAAATCCGAAGCCAAAGGGTGGGATGTTGTGACACCACCACGTTGGCGTGCAGGGAATGAACAATGATGTTGGTTGCCTTTGCAGACAAAATATGAGGTGTAGCTATAGAGAGTGCTTCACTCAAAAGTGTTGCGACACAGATGGCCTTTTGAACAGGGCTGAGAAGAGGTTAATTTAACCTTGTTTTATTTAAGGTGGAGTATTAAAAAAATAGTTAACCCCCCAATCCCTTCCCCCCATAGAAGAGCTTTTGTGAATCTATTCTAGCCTGTTTTTGAATCCTTTGCCATTGGTAGGAATGTATTTGTCCTCAAGGTAGTGAGAAAAAGAGCTAAGATGTAATGTGTGTGTGTATGTGTGTGTGTGCGTGTGTGTGGTTTGAAGGAATTGTGAGTAGGCAATACAAATCTAGCACAAAGGCAAAAATAAAGCACCTGTGGCCTATACAGATTAAAATCTACACATAGCATACATGCAGGGTTGGGTTTAGTTAATCTTTAAATGTACACCGTTAGTTAGGCTATAGTTACCAGACTAAAATAATCAGTAACCTAATTTTTGGATTACCTACATTTAGTGAATATAATCTGATTAAATGTCATTACTTTTAGATTACTTCACGCCTTAACATTGTTCTTTGAAATTTACTGCACCAAATCTTTCTATTTTTGTGACAGTTTATGTTGCTCGGGGGATCAGATTAAAGTAGGACTTCGTTTCAATAATTAATTGATGTTAATGAAAGGGTAATAAGATAACAGACAATTGTTTATATGCAATTTTCTTCCCTTTTTAAATTAGAATGTAGCCCTAGAAGTAATCATCACAATACCTGTAATATGATTTGACTATTTTAGTTGGTAACTGTAATTCATTTTAGTTACTGTTTATTGTAATCATTTATTTCCCAACCCTGCATACATGTTACCAATAAAACCAACAACACAAATGGTTTCATATCATATAAGTGTTTTATCTAAAGAGAGATGCCTCTGCTCAACGTTGTACTATTGTATATTATATTTGCCAAAGGTTCCCTCAATGGAATAATCTAAATATTCAATGGGATCTTTTGTCACTGGAAAAACTGTCTTGAAAATGAAATCCACCTAACAAATGGCACTGGCAGATGCATTATTCATCCATTTCCAATCTCATTTTAATAACTGACTTAATGCAAATTGTTAAGTAATAATTCATACAGATGCATGGCACAGAGATAGGTAGGTGTGTTTGGCAATCCACATCCCTGCTTCTCAAATGGTGCCACCGCACTCTCCACTGCATTCTTCCAGTAGTCTCTCTCTCTCTCTCTCTCTCTCTCTCTCTCCCCCCCTTCCCTATGTCCATCCCCCTTGTCTCCATATCAGGTATTGTCTGGGGACTACAATAGGGGCAGACATATTATCAAGTTATACATTTAATTTAGGTCTATAGACCTGCAAAATCAGCAGTAGAATTATTACTATGTTGTTAATAGTAAAAGTAAGTTCAGCAACTACATGTATGCGAGCTTCCTTTTTAACCGTGGGGGTGGTGCGTAGGGTTAGTCCCTGAGATTCATACAGCAAAGAAAACAAGATTTATGTGATTTGCGCTCAATCCGTTCCTTGTTTTCCTGAGCGCCCAGTCGGCAGCAAGCAACACCAGAACCATAGAGGGAGTCAGCGGAGGAAGGGCAGCACGGTTAGCGGTACCGAGGGTCACAGGGATGTACAGTAAACATAGGCAGAAAAATGTCCAAATATCACCGGCACAATGTGGACGTTTGGTCGTTGTGCTCTTCTTTCTGCTGCTGAACGGCATACTGGACAGAGCGAGCGGAGATACCAGAGAACAAGGTAAGAAAAAACGCACGGAAGGCGCATGCCTCGTTGAAAACTTATTTCATTTCCCATCTACCAGTTGCGTTCAGGGCCATTGTTGGTGGATGGGTTTCAGAACGATGTCGGGGTTAAACGCTGGGAGATTTGTTGCTGTATAAGCGATACGAGACCACGGAAACTTTACACGGAGTGGATGTGCTTTGTGTTGTCCATAAAAGGCATCGTATTTGGAGAGAAAGAGATGTTTCTTAGTTACAGTAGCCTAAATTGATCGCCAGTTTCTAATTTATGTTTGTTCCAGATATGGACATTTGTTTCACTGTGACATTTCTAACGTAGGTCTACGGAATGGATTAACCAGACAGTATACTTAGTCGCCTAAAATTACTCGAAATAGCTTATATACCTAGCCTATATTATAACTTTAACAGAAGCTGTTAAATAAAACCATGAAAAATTAGACCTACTTATACTTAGCAATAAAGTATATTCTATTCTATTCCATTCTATTCTATTCTATTTGAACATTCTCACAAGACCAAGTTTAAACGTATGTCTATGCATGGCTTGCCGTAAATTTTTGTGGACTGCATCATCATGACTAACACAGTCAGTGTCATGTGGAATTAATTGACCCCGGGCAAAAAGTCAACAACGATCCCCATGTAGCCTGCATGATGCTATCGGGAAGAATGTTGGACCGGTGAATTGTTCCTGCACAGCAAGATTTGTCGCACAACCATCTAGCATTTCTACTGAGTCTGATAAAACTCTGCATAAATATAAAACCTTATATATATAAGGTTTTAAGCAGTTCTGCGTTACAAGGTAAAAGGAAAGCTTCTTTTTGAGTAAATTCATAGGCTTACTGTAGGGTGTCACTAGAATATTAAGACGTTTCACATTCAGTTAGCCTTTCTATTGACATTAGCCAAACGTATATGCTCAACCAGGTCATTGAAGGAATACTGTTGCTCGATTTTCCTGCTCAGGTGAAGATCTGCATGACAGTTGTATGTTATTGTAATTGAAGGCCTCTGGACCTTGTATGTACTGTAACTGTTTGGCCTAAACTGTTTGTCTAACTGATTTACCCAGAGAATTTGAGAATTTAGCAAATTATCCTTTCCTGTTCTAATCCTAAAATACCTATGTTTGCAGTGTAAATGGGTTGTTGGAGAATGTACACGTTGAATATTCTAAGTTATGGAATGGTCTATTCGGTCCTCATCATGTGTAATAAATGCTGTCTCGAGGACACAGATTTGATAGGACTACAGCTTTAAACCGATACAATCTCACGCTTTCTGTCAGCCGGAATACCTTAAACAGGCATCACATGTTCTGTGTATGATCTCATATAAGACGTCTGTAATGGTAGATTTGGTGCCAGTAACAAAACCGCAATTCAGTTATGACCCCATCTTCCAGACACTAACTCATGCATTATTCGAATCGAGAGCTTGCGGATGTCATCAGCCAGACTTGTCGGAGGGCACTGAACCCGTCGCCTCTCCGGTTTCCTTTGTCAACAATGGCTCGCTCCTTTTCTCTTTTTGTGCACTCTTTGCCCAGCTAGGATCCAAGTAAACCAGTGCTCAGCAGTTACCTCCATAACATCTGCCTGCCACTGACCGAAATTAGTTTAGACAACACGGCCCATTTAACAGAGGGCCTGGGCCTATCTGTGAGAGTCTGCCCTCCACCCGCTTTGTCTTTAGCGGTGTGGGAGTACAGCATGGTATCACGATATTTACCATGGTAATACGGTATCGATACACGTACGCCAAGTATCGAAATTGGCGATTTCAATATATAAATTGCACATGAGAATTTAACTTGGTGTATACAATATTTATGACGTGTTCATGTCAGTTAGTTGGCTTAACAATCAAAATTTTTTTGTGAGATGAGCAAACCAATGTTTTCCTTTGGGGACATCATTTAAAGTTGGACAAAGTTATAAATTGCAATATAACATTGCAATACATCGTACCGTGGCATAAGCATCGTGATAATATCGCATCGTGGGCCCTCTGGTGATTCCCACCCCTATTTGTCATGCAATGCATGTCCCGTCAGCCCGAGAGAAATCTCTACAAGTATGATTTGAGAGCTCTTGAAAGCACGGAGCTTCTGCTTTTTTAACCCCCCCTCCCCCTTTCCCCTCTCTCTCCCCCTTTTTTGTTTCCCCTCCATTTGGGTCATCTGGAGTAGTCAGACATCATTAGCCGGCGGCTCGCTCACCTCAGGTTTGTAGTTGCTAACGGCGGCCCTCTGGGTGCAAGACGAGGTCGTGCCCCCGAAGGTTTTAATGTCCCAGCTGTAACGTATAGGCCGCGGGGGGTGGGGGGGTTGATGCGTGTGGCGCCCACAGAAGCTGTGCGGCGGAGAGAGGGCTTTTTCGGCGTGCCGCGTGGGTTACTTTAAGAGCCACTATTCATTTCCCCTGCCCGCTATGTTTATGCTTTGAGGTGAACGTAGCGTGTAGGTGTTGAGGAAGGGAGGTGGGGGGGGGGCGTTCAAGTGAGCGCTCTATTTCTGAAAATGTCCTATTAGTGCACAAAGCCATTCGTGGAGGATGCAGGATGATTTAGCGTTTCGTGCATTGCGAAAACCTCTAAAGTTAGTGACCCCTTTTATGGTGCGAAGGGCTGCCGTTCCACACACACAACACATCATTCAGTTTACAGTCTCTGTCAGCAGAAAGAAATCCAGCTCTATTTAGACTTTAATGAATAAAGGTGAATAGGGCAGAATAACAGCCATATTATCAAATTTGTGGGATATTTTCTAGCTTCTAATTGCAGTGAAACGTCCTTGTTACAGTGTAACTTTGTACCCTATAGTCTATTTTGACATTTCTCTCTCTCTCTTCCCTCTCTTTATTACAAATAGGATACACACACGCGTCTTTCACGCACACGCACACACACACACACACACACACACACACACACACACACACACAGAGTTATAAAGAAGATGACTCTCTCGTGCCCCAGGCTGTGGGGAGAGGTGGACACAGATGTATTTTTTCCTGCCACGGAACATCAACACAAAGAGCGTGTCCTGACTGACACATTTTATGACCTTAGTCCAGACAAATAACACAAGGGAGAAGTAAGGTCTGGGATGAATTATGTAGTTGTTTTGTTTGACGTTGTATGGCAAACGTGTCCAGAACGTAGAGTGCTTAGTTGCCTGTGTGTGGGGAACTTGCGGAAATAGTCCGGTGTCAGCTACGACGGGTTTCATTGCTCCGGTCTTTCAGCCTGTGCGTTGCACTGACCTTTGACTTTCAGTTGAAGCTTCAGAGATTTATAGTTGTGGGTTTGAGTCCCTAGATTGAAGGCCAGCTTGGTATACCACAGCAGCAAGTTTGGTGTCGTTTGCCTCAAATCTTCAAATGAGTGTGGAAAAAATAAATGGGACTAAATATCCCTAATGAAATCGATTTGGTTGCCCTCTTTTCTGTGCTCAATACCTTTCTTTCGCCATTTCTGTTCTCAAATATATGTCCCTCCATCCCATTTACACACACACACACACACACAAACACACAATCTTTCCCATGTGAGTTTGGGGGTCTATTCACATCCAACAACCAGTTCAGTGACATCTCACATGTCTCTGCCTCAGCAGTTGACATAGGGCCCCAGGGGCGAAGGGAAAAAACTGAAAGAAAGATGAAAGAAAAGAAGAAACACGGCCTTAAATCTTACAAGGGGTTTGGTGAGTGGCGGGTGGATGGGATTGGGCCTCCTGTACATGTGACTGCCATGTGTGTAAGACACAAGCGCGCAATACCAGGTCCATTATAGGTCCATTTAGTCACCTGCCCAGTGTCTGTGTTCGGTGATGCGCTCCTGGTGCCACATCCTTGGGGGTCTGGGGTAT
>JAODTR010006352.1:0-10836 GCA_025399935.1 Amblyopsis rosae | reverse complement strand
AACTTACGTTTGTATGGCGCGGTGTTCAGAGCTGAAAATCCCACTTCTGACATTTTCAAAACTCCCCTCCGCTGCTGACCCAAAAAGTGGCAGTTGAGTGCAAGAAGTGTGCATCGTTCCACACTCACTTCTTGGACCGTTCTGAGTACGCCAACGGCTACTTTTAGTGCACTTCATTTTGGCGTACTTGTCTGTTTATTCGCACTATGTACTCAAAATATTAAGTATAAGTGCGCAAGTGCGCGATTTGAGACACAGCTCAAGTTTACACCGATGTTCCTAGTTAGCTGCTATAGCTCCATAGCACTTCATCTGTGGTAGAGCTACATAGAGACAGAACCTTTTTCCCCATTGCGCCCCTGCAACGCATGAAATGGCAGGCGTGCTTTCGTTGCGTTATAAATATGAGGAGAACACATTTTGCTACGCAAGTACACACCAAACCGTGCATTCACGTCTGCGTAGCTTACGTAAACTATGAATCGGCCAGCGACTGTGTGTTTGGTGAGAATTACCACCTCAGAGAAAACTGTTTCAAAACCGTCTGAAACTTTACCGAATGTTCGCCTTTGTTTAATCATTTGAATGCGCCTCATACTTTTGGTACCATAGTGTTTATACCAGCTGGGGTATGCTGGGTTCTCAGGGACACCTGTATTTGCTCTCCAGCTGCACTCCTCCATAGAGGCTGAGCTGCGTGAGCCCCCAGCCGAACACGTTGCCAATCAGCGGTGCGTTCTTCTGGCACGACTTCTGCTCCCGGAGCTCGTTGGCACTCAGCACGTAATCCCACACGTTGATGTCGGTCATCTTGCCCACGAACGCCGCTGCGTCGGAGATGCCCAGAAAGCCGTCCTTGTCCTTGCCCAGGATGAACACGCCGCCCGACCTGATGGAGTACCCTTTCTTCAGGTGCTGCTTGGCTACCGACTTGCCGTTTATCAGCAGATCCACCTCCCCATTGTGGGAGGACCAGACGAGGCAGTAATTGTCCCAGCTGTTGGAGTGGACGCTGTGCGGCAGGTTGACGAACTCGTTGCCGATCCATAGGCCCACCTCCTGGCCGACGGTGATCATCAGCTCGTTGTCGCTGCCGGCGTTGGAGTAGGAGAGGACCGTGTGGCTGCCCCCCGGCTTGGGCAGCACGTGCATGCAGGTGGTGAAGAACTGGAGGTCTATGGAGTGGCTGAGGTGGGCCAGGGCATAGCTATCAGCGTTCCTCTCTGGGAAGCTGAGCACCAGGGGAGAGACCGCACGGGGCTCTGTGACACACGGGACACATTAAGGGTCAGAGTTTAAAGCCTTAAGATAGAGACACACTGTAAGAGGAGCGGTGACTGGCGTAATATTGGTTGGCAATGCAAAGTGGGCGGGTACAGAGATTAACTAACTACCAATTGGAGCGAAGGATATCGTCGGCTGAAATATTTCGGGTGGGAAATAGGCAACCAAAGCCTGGAATGTAAACAAGCGATGGGTGTCTGGGGCTTTATACACATTGTCAAATCCTTGTTCAAGCGTAACCCACTGCCATACAGTAAACATATGGCAGGTGAATAACCCTACAGTAGTCTCGCAAAGCCAGCCCTACAGAAAGTCTGGGACACATCGCTGGCTATCTGCGTCAGTACCATCTACTTGACATACATGGTATTTTGATTGACATGCACGACGTCCAACTACGTAACTCAATGACCAAGTTCAGGGGTGCCCAACCCTGGTCCTCGAGAGCCACAGCCCTGCATGTTTTAGATGTCTCCCTGCTCCAATACACCTGATTCAACTGAATGGGTTTTTAGAAGCCTGATAACGACCCATTCATTAGAATCAGGTGTGTTGGAGCAGGGAGACATCTAAAACATGCAGGGCTGTGGCTCTCTAGGACCAGGGTTAGCCACTCCTGACGAAGTTGGACGTTAAACTTGCAATGAGGAAAACTCAACAGTGTCTGGCGATTTTACAGGTATTGTACTGTAAAATTATTAGGGTACGGTTACTGATGAAAATAAATTGAACACTTTAAATTGGTAAAGAAAGCACTGCGCTATCGTTGCACCGGAAATTACAGAGACATACTTGTGAGTGACAATGCTAACAGCCAATGGATATCAACCGTATTACTTCCTGAAAGTCAGAGAGAAAGTGTAGAGCTATACGAGGGTCTATGTATCAGACGTTTAACACAGAGTTGCTTATGTGATGTAGTGCTAACAAACAGAAAAGGCTGAGATTAACCCTACAGTAACACTACATTTAGTCAATCAGGTAAAGCACCTGTAATAACGTGTTTGACCTGTAGATGGTGCTGTTCCTACTTTTTTTAGTGTCTAGTCACTTTTATTATACATTTCACCTGCAATGATAATATACACTAACTTAACGTCTCACCGTTTGTGGAGGGCCCCCCTCCATCTAAAAGGAACAAAACACCAAACAGAAAACAAACTGTAATACACTGTAAAGGCAAATGTGTTGAGTTAACAAAAAAGGTATGACTAGAGACATGCTTTGTAGCCATCCTTAACAGTTTATGTGCGAGTCACAGTTAACTCACTTGAATTTATGGATTTCCCAAGAGATGTTATCAGACCTTCAATTCTCAGTAGCTTGGACTCAATGTCATCCTGCCGACAAAATGCTGAGTAAAAGACAAAAGGCAAATGCTCTATCAAATCCTTTATAGACAAAATAGAAAACTACTGTATTGTGTACAGAATTATAGTAATGTACATACTTCCTTTTCCAAGACGTGGGAGAAAAGATGACTCAACTATGCGGTCATTCAGAGGCTGGGCCATGCGGTAATCATTCCATATGGTCTGGTTGTCAATGTCCATCAGAGTACTCTCTAACTTCCTGATCTAAAAATTAGAACAAAAGACAATTTTACGTTACGTTAAATTTTTTATATAAATGTCATTATTGCAGAGGAAACGCAGGAGGTTACACCAATGGAATGTAAATAACTAAAACCACACCTCCCCGAATTCGACATTTCACATCAATTGACTTTTTACTGAACGACTCTTAAAAGTGCAGAGCTATGTATACGAATGTTCTTAGTGACATATGGTAGAGTCTCACCCACTATGTCACAGGAGCCTGTAATGTGTTTGACAGCCTAAATATTTCTCAATATTTCTCATCATCTTTACTTATTACTAGTAGCAAATGTCATATTCATCCTATGGGCCCACACCTCATGGGAGGAACTACAGTATGGGGGTCAGGCGTGCTCAAGTTGGGTGGCAGTGGAGGTCAAATATCTCGACGGAGCAGACCACTGCAGCTGAGGCTGCAAGACTCTGGGCCTGAGCGGGCAATGTTCAAAGCTTCCATTGCTGAAACTACGGCGGACAGCTGTGGTCTCAAGGTCTCCACACATCGAAACACATTGTGAAGCAAAGTGTGGTACTACGACTTTGTTGATGCGAGCGGTGTTCACCACTTTGTTTATGTTGCCATTTTTACGAGCCAGGGCTGTGTGGAAGTATCAGATTATTTTTCCAGCACGCACAGAGAACGGTAAACTAGTGGAATGCGAGGAGATATTTGTTGAATTTGACAAAAAGTGTATTAACTTACAATTAGCTTGCAATAGCTGACTGTACCTTTAAGCTCGTTTGTGAAGGAAAATATGTTGCAAAATGTTTGAGTTTCTATGCAGCACTTGCTGTGAGAACTTCTGAAGTTGCATGTTTTCACTTTGACATTTACATAAATACAATTACAGCGGCAAAAATTCAAAATGGGTTAATATTGTATTTTTTCACTCAAGTCATTTTTCAATAGTTACAACCACAACTGTGATTAACATCTCAAAGCGGTCACTGAAACTTCAAAATGTCTACTGTCTCGCATCACAAAGTGGCGAAACTGCGAGCTTTGACTTTTGCAACACTTCATGTGATAAATAAAGCATGTTACAAAAATGACCTTGCACTTGTAGCTAGAAGTGAGTGCACAACCAATTACAATAAAACAAGTCTACAAGCTCTCATTTTGCCTTCATGAGCTTGCCTTATTACATCGCTGTTTTTTGGGTCCCCTTTCCTGAGCTCAGAAACGTAATGGTTCTCTGCTTGATTGTGTTGTAGGGCCCTGCAGAGCCACAACATTCAGTCCCAGTCATGCACACTCTCACAAATGTGTTTGAAGTGAACGTAGCTCATGGGGAGTGGTAAATAACATTTTGAGCCATAGGATCTCTTTTAGGAAAGTAGATTGGTCTGCAAGCCACTGTGCACTAGTCTGGCCATGCACCAAAACAAAGTACACAACATTTCTGTAAATCTTTGGGAATAATCTTCTTTGGAAAGACTAATAACAAATACTGATGTGTCAGTACTGCAGTAAAGTATTGCTATACTGTACCTGATTATGGGAAAGCGTGATAGGGGTGTCAAACACAGTCCAGAGGATGCTCTCGAAGCAGGGGGGTGTAGTGAGGGAGCCCTGATATCTGAAGAAGTGACTCATGTTCTCGGGGAGCATGGCACGCACGTTGATTTTGGATATGAGCATGGACTGGCCTGTTAAAGACACATTAGAACACTGTAGGCTGACAACCAATGGGGGAACACAGCTCTAACCTGCAGTGGTCATACTCAGGGTTGGGAAGTAACTGATTATATGTAGTCAGTTACCTCTTTACAAACAAATGTAACTGTAATCCATTAGTTACCAGCTAAATAAATGAAATCGGATTACAGTTCTTTATAAAAAAAAATAAAAAAATGAATTAGATGATTACTTCTAGGACTACTTGCAAATTTAAAAGGGGTGTTTGCAGAAGAAAAATACATAAAACAATCAACTGTTCTCTAAATCATCTTTTATTAAATAATTGAGTCTTTACTTTAATCTGATCCCCTGAGCAACATAAACGGTCACAAAAATAAAATTGGCACAGCCAACGCAGAAAATGTTTAGGTGTGAAGTAATCTAAAAGTAATGGAAAGTAATCAGATTACGTTACAAAATGTAGGTAATCCAAATTACTGATTATAATTTTAATCAGGTAACTAGTAACTGTAATGGATAACATATACAAAAGTAACCTAGACAACCATGGTCACACTGTAGAGATACATTATAGTATTAGTGAGTGACTTACCAGCATACTTAACTTTAGCCAGGTTGGAGATGAAATCACTGTAGTAAGTGTTCTCAAAATGTCCATCCTGAAAGCAGATGAAATCATATGATGTAATAGGATTACAACTGCTACAGTATAGCCTACATTTAAAGGACATTTATTCTCATTCTATAATTTAAGACTCTGCGCCTATGAGCCACATTACAATGCTATCAGCATGGCTGCCTAATGGAGATGTTCCTAAGAGCAGTGCCCCCACCCCACCCCCACCCCCCCACACCTGACAAAACGTCAGTGACTGCAGATCTATAGGCATTCCCCAGGACACACACAATTATTCATTGTCCCTCCTTAGTGGCACTGGCAGCATGGAAGTATCATAGAAGAGGCACACGGCTAATTTATTATCAGCGCTAAACTTTCTTTTGTGTTTCCCACCATTATCCAGTATATGAAATACATGATTTGTTTCCCTTTTGAATAATAAGTCACTGACTGACAATATGAAAGGGCTGCTTTAATACATGATATGTTTCCCTTTTGAATAATAAGCCACTGACTGGCAAGATGAAAGGGCTGCTTTAATACATATGTTTCCCTTTTGAATAATAAGCCACTGACTGGCAAGATGCTTTATACCTCATAAAAGAAGGCAAGCACGGCCAGTCCATCCGGCTTGTCTTTGGCTTCAAGAAAGGTCTTGTACTTATCAGAATTGTAATGTACGAGATGGAGCTGAAACACAAGCATGAAACATGCAAACAATCTATAGTTTATAATGTATATTATTGCAGTGTGTGCATACATACAGGTATACATACACAGTATATAATTTGTTCATGTTTTGCTATTTTGAAAAAAGATGTGATGATCAAATGATCAACAACAATAGAATTTGGCAGTAGCCTATACTGAACATTTGAATTGATGTGGCATGACTACGAGTTCTTTTTTAGTTGGTTCTACTTAGACGGTGCATATTGGCTCAAATAACTTTTCGTCTACAAGGAGCTAGTTTACAGAAGACCGACCTCTGCCATGTAACGGGTGCCATCTAGTGTATGCTCTGCCCCACTCTCCTCCAAATCCATGCCTCCCCAGTGCAGATGCATCTCGACGGCCGTGTACCGAGCCGGCAGCCCCGTGGTGATCACCATTGTGGGAGGCAGGTCAATCTTAACTGAGGGAAACCCACCGGACAACCTATTATTCAACTGGGAACATGCTGTGAAAAATATCATTCCACAGCATGTCACGATGTCAACGTTTACAAAAAGAGTTCGCATACCCGAGTGTCCGTTATTGGCCATATTAAAACTCCCTCTCTGTTCATCGTATCCGCTGAGTTCCAGCTGCAACATGTCGGGGTTGTGTCGGACGTCGCGTCGACGAATGTCAATGGGCGACTGTTTCTTGCCGCCACATGCGGGGTATTCAGTCGGCCAGTGGATCTGGTCCAAGGCACCCTCTTTACGCATCCAGCGTAAAAAATAAAAATATAATAAAAATAAATAAAAAACATTGTACACACAATGTTTGTTGAATCGCATTTTCAGTATTTGATTGGCTGGAGAAGATGCAACAACTACATTTAAACAATGTCTCACTAGAAGGGCCAACTTTGCGTCTCTCACAGGACAATGATATAACTAAAGTCTTACCAGAGGTATTTGGCAAGAAGCTCCATAGACGACAGCTTAAAATAATGAGAATAATAGGCTATCTCTTATAAACAATACGAATTATATGATCAGTCAAACTGTTTGATTTGATTTGTAAAATAAAAATAATACAACAAAGCCTATTATCATAGTATTATGATATACCTATTCAATCCGGCAGATGTTGCGGTTAACGTTTTGACATGCAAAAAAAACTGTTGAAACTGTACGTCTATTATTCAGTGTTTTGCTATGGGGTAAACATTTACATGCATGTAGTTTTTTTGTTTTTACTTGAAATAGGCTAGGATTATAGATCATTATTAGGTCTAATTATATGAACTTACCCGTATACGTCCAATGTATTCCATCATCAGCAATAACAACAGTGACCAACACAACGTTTGCAACCACGAAGAACAACCCCATCGTGAATATAGGCAGACTCTCTTCAGCAGCTTGACTTTTTGCGAAAGTAGGTGTTGAATCTTAAGCTAAAAACGCCCTCGGGCATTGGCAGTGCCCGGCAACTATTTGAGGACAGGGTGTCGTATTCCTCATTACAATAGTATACGCAATGTTAATTAGTCAGCTTTAAAACGATGTCTCGCTTAGAAGTACGATCATACCCCTTCATTTGAATCAGGTGTGTTGGAGCAGGGAGACATCTAAAACATGCAGGGCAGTGGTCCTTCAGGGCCAGGATTGCCCACCGCTGTCAAGTTTAAATGACTGTTCACTCACAATCACGGAACAAAAACAAAAACTCTATCCAGGAAACACTAGTTCAAGTATGGTCATGTCATATGCTAACAATTCCTAAACATTAGTATAACAGATCACAACAGGTAAGAGTGTAAAAGAATAACCTGTGAGGGTATGGGTATAGCAATTAGGCCTACCAGTCACAACACGTTTTTGAACACAGAATTTGAGGAATGAAAACCTTGTATGTGCGTATTGTGTATGTGTGTGTGTGTGTGTGTGTGTGTGTGTGTGTGTGTGTGTGTGACACATCCTTTTGTCCAAGTGTGCCTACAGATATAGAAACAGTGCTCAAATTATTGTAAGACAATTTTATGAATGAATGAATGCTGAAATTGTTACTGACAGATCGATACTGACTGTTGACAAATTCATAATTTAAATTTGAATTTATCTGTATTTATGTATTTATGGTCTGTATTCATGTACTTAAGTATTTATGTGTTTTAATAATGTGATGTTTTCGTACCTTTGGTTTTCATCACTTGGAAATGAATGTCATCAGATTCATGAACCTATATTGATAATATAATATTCATCCTGATTAAAACATCTAGTTTCTTCCCCAGAAAATAATACAGACAATAATAGTTAATTAGTGCTTGGAAATAGAATTGTAACTGCACACACAGCCACATTTAATACTGGTAATTGTGTGAGCTCAATTTGCACTATAGGCTATATGTCCAAAAGTACGTGGACACCTGACCATCACATCTACAGTATGCAAGCTTTTTCATCATCCCATTCCAAACCCATGGGCATTAATATGGATATGAAGATTTTAGAGTGAATATATGGGAATTTGTGTCCATTCAGCCAAGAAGGGTGCGACAAAGAACAGGCGATGCTCACTACAAAACGCTCCAACGCTCGGCAGCACGACTCTGTGAATGTGCGTGCGTGGTCTATCACTTCAAGGCTGAGCTGCTGTTGCTCTTTTTCCACTCACAATATTAGCTCTTGTTACAGTGGACCAGGGCAGCAGGGCAGAAACTCTATATGACCTGACTTGTGGCTTCATAAAAGTGTTTAATGTCACTGATCACAACCTATTTTAATATAAATAAAAAAACATGTATTTATTGTTTTTTTAAACAAATAAGACATCAAGGTTGCACAAAATCAATACGTAAAATTATAATAGACAAAATTGGACATGTAAAATTACAATACAGCTTACCGTAAAGTTTAATTATATTAAATTAATAAAAAATAGGAAAAAAAGTATATATATATATATATATATATATATACACACACACACACACACAGTATATCAAAGCAAGGGAAGCTATCAAGGCTGTATGCTTTATTGGATGCACCTGCTAGGCTTAAGCAGCTGAGACCATTATTTAAAAGGGATGTACATACTTTTAGACATTTAGTGTAGGCTATGTTACTAATATTTAGGATGAAATATGAGCTGGGGATGCATGTAGCAGTATTTTGAAACTGCAATTTCATTCAAAGAAATTGCTCTTAATTCACTTTTTGTGCAATAAGACTGAGGTAATTGCAAATAATTTTGTGTGCAATATGTCAAATTCAGTTATTACTTAATTCAGAGAATATAGTAATATGTTATTGTAGGGTAGCAATCTAGTCACAGGTTTAGGTTAGGTTACGGAACATCTAATGGACCGATTACTCACAATCAGGAAACCACCCCAAAATAAATTCTATACCAACATAAAACCCCAATGTGATAAAGACAGGAGCTGAATGAGCCTTGCTCTGTGCACAGGGATACAGTCATGCTGGAACAGGAACGGAACTTCACCAAACTGTTGCCACATAGTTGGACGCATTCAACTGTCTATAAAATGTCTTTGTATGTGTGGAAGCATCCACATTACCCTCCACTGGAATAAAGGGGCCTAGCAAACCATACATACATAAAAACCTCATCATACCATTGTCACTGCTCCACCATAACATTACATTTAGCACTATGCATTCCAGTAGACCGCTGTATATTGATATCCTGGTGTCTGCCAAACCAGATCAATCTATCAGACTGCCAGATATGACTAAAGTGTGATTCACCAATACAGAATTTCTCCACTGCCCCTGAAGCGGCCGCATGCTGCACATCACTCCAACTAGAATTTAACATCATGTGACGAAGGTCTGTCCCACCCAGGGCTTGAACCCCACTCTCACAGATTACAGAGCGAATACTTTTAGTAAGGGAAACTAAAGCCCAAGGGCTCTTGCATCTGTCAGTAAAGCATTTTTGAGGTGTCAGAGAGTGAGGTTTACGTAACTTACCACACAGTGGTGCTATTGGAGGGCTACCATTACACTCACCCCCCTAAACCTCACTCTGATTCGGGTCCACGGCACCACGTAGCCTTGCGAGGCCATCCTAATCTCGCAAGCTTCAGTTTAATTTCGCCGCGAGAATCAGCCATCACATATATCGATCTTATATGCTTGTATGTGGCTACTTGGCCATGCTGTCCATTTCATGGAGCTCCCAATGAACCCCAATGCACAGTTCTTGCACTGATGTTGCTTCCAGAGCAAGTTTGGAGCTGTAGTGAAGAATGCAACAGATTACATGAGCTGAAGAGGAATATGTAGCAGTACATTGAAACCACATATGGGTTTGTCTTTAGCTATCACCAATAATGGCCTACATTTAAAGGAGAATGTTTGAATGTTATGTTATAATGATTTTCCAACTCAGAAACGTCAAATTCTAGTATTGCTGTATATATGGGAATAATCTTCATGGATTGTAGACTAAATTAATGTAATAATGATAATTCAACTATTTAAATAGTTACATTTAAATAAAAAATACAACGCTGAACAATTTAAATTGTTTTCATATTTTACATAAAACGCATAGGACTGTCATTTCTGTTTCCACTGAAGCAGCAGCCAGCAGGTGGCGGCGTTGGACACATAATGTATTTCAAGGTCATTGCGCCTCACATTCATTCACTGCTCTGAAGATGATGCAGTACTTAGCCTACAGTATGTAACCAACAATTGTGAAACAACGTCATGGTCTAGGGGAAACCAGTCTATGGGGGAAACCCACAATTCACTAACAGTCATTTTGTGATTCACCAACGTAGATTTTAAAATGCAAAGTCTTTCAAATTAGTTAAACAATTGATTTTATATATATGACTGATGCCAACAATAACTTCTAAGCTTCTTCTATCGGCAAACAAAATAAAATATGATGTGAGGTTATTATTAGTCTACATAACCGACACACTAGGCCTATAGCTTACATAATAACAAAACAAATAGGATATGTTAGGATATGTTAAGATATGTATTTAATATATA
>JAODTR010006351.1:0-10838 GCA_025399935.1 Amblyopsis rosae | reverse complement strand
TATGTACATACATATATATATATACATATATATACACACACATACATATATATATACACACACATACATATATATATACACACACATACATATATATACACACATATATACACACACATACATATATATACACATATATATACACACACATACATATATATATACACACACACATATACATATATACACACACACATACACATATATATACACACACACACACATATATATATACACACACACACACACATATATATACACATATATATACACACACACATATACATATATACACACACACATACACATATATATACACACACACACACACATATATATACACACACACACACACACATATATACACATATATATACACACACACACATATATACACATATATATACACACACACACACATATATATATATATATATACACACATATATATGCACACACATACACACATATATATACACACACATACACATATATATATATATATATACACACACACACAGATTTATAACTTAATTCTTCGGTAATTAGTTAATAAATGCACTGATTTACATTTAAAATGTAATTTATAGGGTACTTTTAGTATTTAAGACAACTTCCGGGAACTATTTGGAGGCTTCACGATCTGCCATTGTTGTGAAAAAACAGTCCATTGGAGTAAACGGAGATGGCGTAACTCTCTCTTTACATGGCTCTGGACACACCTAGGTCTGCTGTAAAACATTGTGACAGTGTGCCGCCTACTGTTGTAGAGTGGTGTTCCCGCAGCACAAGAGTTTTCATTTTACTTTTGTTGGTCAGACGTCAGGGTATAGTTTTTGCCCTGAGCAGAAATATGTGGCACTTGTATACAAACACATTTGAGCAATTTTGTTCTTTAACTACATAATAACTTTGGTGCGAGCAATCATATATTACAGAATGTGCCATCTACAGATACCGGTATTCTCACAGACGGATACGGTATCTTTACCACCTTTAATGTGGGATTTGCAAAACAAATTAAGGACTGTCTACTCTCTAGAAGATTGTCTCACTCACTTGCCCTACTGTATGTAGCATAGGCCAATGCTTACACTTGCGTGGGACTAGCGGGCGGTCGCGCCGGCGGCGTGACAACGCGGTAGCGCAGCACCGACAGCGCCGCCAAGCTGAAGATATCCACGCCGGCCGTCAGTGACGTCATGAACCCCAGGAGGACGCAGATACCGCCCCCTAGCTGCCAGTTCTGGGAGCTGGCGCTCAGAATTACACAGGGCAGGGTGAGCAAGGCGCCCAAGTCTGCCAGGCTGAGGTTGAGCAACAGCACCGTGCTGGCCTTGCAGCGTCGCCGGGGGTTACGCACCAGGACCAGCCACATCAGAAGGTGACCCCCGACCCCCACCAGCAAGGACAGCACGCTGACCACGGGAAGCACCACGGAGAAGGAGATGGTCGTGTTGGTGGAGACTGTGTTGAAGAGGAGGTTCACTATGGCCGGCATGGCAGTAGCACGATGCGGTCACACAGCTGGTTGAGAGAGCTAGGAGGATTGATAGAGAGAGCAGTGGAGCAGCATGATTTAGAAAAGGAAGGTTGTGTTTGACAGGTTCCTAAGCCAAAATACATATTATGTATATAATATGCATATTAAATACATGTCATTTAGCAAAATAAATGATAACAAAAAGAAAAACAAGCCAGTCAGATTGGGTCTTTAAAGGATATCCACCCCGGTTCAGATTACTCTGCATGAACACATAGGGGGAGAGGTAGAGGAGTGTGAGCCTCAGCTCAGAGGTAATAAGGACCAAAACAACTGGCTTCGAAATCAAGTGACCCCCTTTAAGAGTAAGAAAATGACTGAAATTTTTTAAATGTTGACAATTTTAAATCACAGAATTAGAAGAAGACCGCGATATTGAACTCTTAATAACCGAAGTGACTTCTCCCATCTAATAATAGCTCCCTCACTGTCTGGGGGAGGCTGGTGAATCACCTGCAGTCTTCTACAACTCGCTGGGGCTTCCCTTTGATTGACAAGCCTGATGAGTCGGTAGAAGTAGTCCAGCTCTTCCTTTCCCTCAGGAGAGCAAGGTGGAAGAAACACTGCTACAGCAGCTAGTCAATTGCATTGTACCTGTGGCAAAAAAACAACAACACAACCACCTCCACTGGCATTGGCACAAATGTCACGCAAACAGAGAAGGACAGTGCGCTTCCCGCCTCCCCCTTTCCCAGCAACAAGAACGACAAACAAACTAGCTGTCACCAAAGTGAGTAGATCAAAAGTAATAGTGTAAACTGTAAGAGGCAGGAGGCAACTGATTACTTTGGGGTCCAGCAGATATTACCTGCATCAACTACCGCGGCAGTGACATTTGAGAACATTTGTTCTTTTGCATAATTGATTTTAAATCAACGTCTGAGGCCTTCAGCTGAACGGTAATGTGTTGTTGTAACACCCTAAATCCATAATCAGGAATATCATTAGCATATATTGTAGAGGTGACGCTGATTGCTTTCCATTTAGTTCCGGTAAATAATATTGAATTGAGTTTTACTGGTAGTTGCTAAATAGACCTTTACAACAATAATGACAGAAGAACTGACATATTGTCCATTATATCCAAGTAGTAATGGAACAAATATATATTTTAGAAAGTGGTAAATACATGGAAAACGCTAAACATTGCTAGTACCCATATTTTCCATTCACAAGGTCCTTACTCTAATTTTTAGGCAACTTAATGAGATGGTTTTAATATACTACAATAGTGTCTGTTAAACTTAAGTCCCTCAAATGTAAATATTGGATAAAAAGCATATAAACAATCGATTGCAGTAGGATATTAATGATACCTTAATATCAATTTGTTTAAATGATTGGTCATATTTAGACTTACATCATACTGTGTATTTGTTAAGCGAGACCCCCACAACATCTACATCTCAGCTGACACCAGCCTGACCCGGACAGCAGCAGCTGAGCTAAATGTAGAAGTACATTTAAGATGACATACAGTGGATGACTGAGAACAAGACAGCCAAACTAATTGTTTAGAAACACTGACCTCCGTCTGAGCTGATGAAATATAACCTGTGACTTCTTGCAGTCTTATTATAAAAGACATGTACTGATAACTAAACTGCTACTTCTGCACCAGATTAGCATGGTGCTATATGCATGGTGCTGACGTTCTGACATGGCAACAAAAAGGATAAGATTTTAATTTCACTTATATTTCTTTCATTTGATTCCTTTAACCATTTTATTAATGAATGTCATTTCAGTATCATGTTATGTATCTTTATTGTATTCCTTTATGCACCTGTTTTAATTGTCCTTTTTATTGTTTTAATCTGATTCCTTTAACCATTTGTATTAATGTTTTATCAAATCAACCGTTGATCACTTGCCTCTCAATTTTAAAACTAACACTGGCAAAGAGTTATGTTAATATATATTTACCCAAATAATCCCAAACTAGGTTACGTACTGCATGTACTGTAAATCAGAGATAGTGCCTATTACACACAAATAATATACAACGAAAAAGAATATTGAATGCAAGATAGGTCAATTAAAATACGACTTTATTGCTACATGTACCATGTCATTCACATTGTTAATTTTCTTACCTTACACTATCTGTCCTGCTTCCCAAACACTGCAAAAGTATTATCTGGAACGAATATTTGAGCTTGGCCTTCGCTCAACCTGAAGAGAAATTTCTGGAGGTCTGGTGGCATACTTAGACTATTATGAGTGGGCGTGAAGTAGGTGGGGGTTCAATGGGGACCCACACAGCTTCAACAACAACCGACACCAGAGAGGCCACATGAAATAGAACACCTGCACCCGCCCTCCCCTATATCCCACTACTGCTTGGCTTGTAATCTCCCTTCACTGCATAAACACATCTAGGCACACACTGACTAATCTCTCCCGCTCATTGATATTCCTCTTTCCATCTCTGCATTTCCCCTCACGCTATCAGGATAATGAGCTGAAGTGCCACTCGTTGCTAAACCACCAGACCGGCTGACGGACGCGTCCACCGGCTGTCTCGTCGAGGAAAATGAAGTCACGTCACGCTTGGTTATAGGAGTCTAGTGTTTTCATCTGGCTAATTCACCACCCCTCTCCGGTCTTGTTATCTCGGCCATGCCCGTCATTGTTATTTGTTGTCTGAGAGACGTCTCACTTCACCTAATGTGGAGCATGCTTGTTACATCTCCCTCTCACACACACACACAGCTACGTTATCCCCACTAATCCGTACACAGTGTGGTATTAGAAGTTACTCAGAGAAGCCAACTTTACAGTAATGCCGTATCAGACTAAATGAATAAAACCCCTTGTGGACCAGATAGGTGGTCTGCTTTTGGGTCAGAGTGGAGATTGGAAGCATAATTTTGTATCAAGTTAACAATGGATAATTGGCTGTGTCAAGTAAACAATGGATAGCTAGATGTGTCAAGTACACAAAAGATTAGAATTTTTAAGATTAGATTTAAGATTCAAGAAGGAACACAAGATAAAGATTGATGGAAGTGAAATAATTCATTGTTAGTTACCTCAAGCATACACCTTCATTAAAGGTTATAAAGATATATAGACACATGCAATTAGAATGACATCATCGCTAGATACTCAATGCTACTGCTTCCATAGAGTCAGTGAGGTGTCGTTTTCCTATACTGTAGATTAATTGAGTTTACACATACAGTAGTGGATATTTGGTCTCAATTAGCCTATATATTATCCACAATATAATGATTTTATAAATGAGATGCCTAGCTATAGCTTACTGACAAATCCTCTAAAATATCAGCACCTCAAAACAGGCCTATATAGCCTATTTTTAAAATGTTGACTCA
The DNA here is from genome assembly GCA_025399935.1 of Amblyopsis rosae. Lineage (NCBI taxonomy): Eukaryota > Metazoa > Chordata > Actinopteri > Percopsiformes > Amblyopsidae > Amblyopsis > Amblyopsis rosae. The sequence goes on along the minus strand of JAODTR010006351.1, from coordinate 5,957 downwards.
AAGTCAGATTAAATAACTTAAATCAAAAAATGTTTTCTCTTCTCTAAGATGAAAACAATAGAATACTGTATGTACCTTTAAGGTTCCCGGAAAACGTTCACTGAATCCCTCAAAATATTAAATGGTTAAAGGTTTAGCGATGGAAATTACAGAAATGCAATAGCTATGCACTATAAGGGTGTTCACCTGATATAATGCTTATAGGCCTAATGCATTTGTTTCTGTGATAATTCAATCTCTATTGTGCTGATTAATAAGAACTGCAGGTGTCCTAGTTGCTGTACGTTATAGGCCTACCTTTAGAGACGAGAATGACGTATGCCACGTGGCGCTGTCCATGCTGCTGGTTGTGCTCATCTGATCGTAATGGATCTCTGTCCGTGGTGCTAGTCCTGGGTTAGGCTAGGAGTAGAAAAATATACATTTTAAAGCATCTTGATATATTTGTCACCACTCAATACATTAATGGTGAAGTTTTATTTCTACACATACGATTTCAGATACACATTTAATTTGACCGTAATGACTCCAAATGCCGGTGAATTGTTTAGAAGACTGCACTGGCAATTGCGTTCCCTTTTACCACTTTAAACCTAAGCATGTGAACGTCTGTCTTCGTTTACATTACTACTAGACTTGCCATAGTAGTAGAAATTATATTCAGTTTGTATTATTAGGGTTTTCCGTCTGTTTTTCTTGTGTTCGGTTGGTCCACAGTGGCACATATTGGCTCTCAGTTATTACCAACCTGCCATCGACTGATAGAGTTGAGTCAAATGGCCCAATGCAATAACCCATCTGTTCACGCTGGACATGGATGACTCACAGCAACAAGCGCGACAATCTGATCTGACTGCATCTGTAGCAAATTTACAGTAGACTACTCGTACTTCAATGCATTAAACGAATATGGTCGTAGGCCGATACGTTCTTGGCTGGTGTGGTGAATGCAGTTTTGTCTACTACTGTGGTAGCCTATAATAATTGTAGGGAATATTGTAGCCTACTTATTACAGGCCTACCACCAAGTGTGCAAAAGCATCGCCCTTTGGCGAAGTGAACATTTTTTTATCAGAATGTGTAATAATTTTAGCCTACATGCTCCATATGCGACAAACAACAAAACTGAGCTAATTTGTCCTTTGCGTGTGTATCTGTATGCAGGAGACGTCTAATAAACGAACATATTTATTTAAACTGTTAAATGCTAATCTACCTCATTAGAAGTCTCGTCTAGGACTGTGGGCCCGGTTCTCCCGTTCTCCACGGCAATATGAAAATTAACTCATCCGTTAATCATACAACACAAGAGCAGCGGAATCACGCATAGTCATGCATATTCACCAGATTCATATTACCAGACTGTTTGTTTAGATTTTCATTATTTGTCAATAACAACGCATGAGTTGCTGCTGACAATCAAAATGAGTTTTCAGCCTTAGTCTGTGCTGCCCCCTCCTGCTGAAAGTTAAGATTACCTACGGCCGTAATGTGCTTCAGAAAATAACGAATATACTTACAAAGCATTTCTGAATTCAGTTCTTTATTTTCATTCATATAGGGATTTTTAGAAAATATACTAATTTATCAGCTTTTAAAATCATTAAATGACTCAATACTGAATACGAAGATAAAGCTAAACTTCTGTTACACATTATCAGCATACACAAAACACATATCAAATTAATAACTATATAGTCAAACAAAACATGATTGTAAACTGGTCATAAATTCATAATGGGTTAGTGCAGTTAGATGATTTATATTCTACATTTACAAAATACATATTTAAATGAATATAAATTCACACCTATGCAGTCACAGATTGTCAGTAAGATACTCGTAGAAGATGAGGAACAGTACATAGTACTGTAAATGTATAAATCGATGAATAAATAAACAATACTAATAATGCTTGGGTGTGTGTCTCCAGAAAGTTAATATGGATATCTTTAATGCCTGAGAAAAATGCACAGTGCCACCCATTAAAAACAAATATATATATAATTAATGAAAAGCAAACATGCATGTAAAGCAGCACATATCTTCCAGCTCTTTATCAATTTAGTCCACACAGGTTTAAAAACTGGTCTCTCTCCAGTCCTGAACTTGCCAATCTCCACCTGTTAAACATCCCTCAGTCTCCAGGTGTCATAAAGGGTCTCTGCTGCCATGCTGGGGATTCTCATCATCTAAAAATGTAAACATAAATACAAAAATACAGTTCCATTATTTTCATTATCTTTTCTCCAACCTTAAATAAATGATGCGTTTTATACATTTTTATACATTATGTTAACGTATAATCACTATTGCAGTTTTCATTACTCATGGGTGTTTGGGCACAACATTATTAACCAATCAGTGTAATTTCCCATTCCCTTTAAAAGCCTGATGAACTTGCACCTTGGAATATTGCTATTATAATCGCACATTTGCCAAATTGTACTGTAGGAAAGAAAGCTTCAGAGAAGCCTTGAGCAGTCCAGTAACAGGCTTACACCAAAGCTCCCTGAAACATGTTCATGTACACTATAATAATTGTTCACATTGTGCTCTCTCATTTTTAATCCTATGCATATTTGTTGGTCAATCGGGCAATGTCATTCTACTGCCTCAAGTTAGCAATGTGTCAAGCAATGCACATGACCACACCAAATGTTTAGACCAGCATGCCCACAACTGGCACTCACATGGGCATATTTGTTATTTAAACAATGCGGTCACTAAACGGGAAAATGACAACTGCGTCGGTCTGAAACTACAGAAAAGACACTTGCATGACGCAATTATGCGCCAGGTGTAAGATGGGGCCCATAGCCCTGTAAGAGGTAATTGGCAGCAGTTGTGTGGCAACTCCCGCGGTACTGTCCTGAATGGGAAATGGCTGGGTCAGAGATGATGATGAATCAGCTAAAAAAATGTTTGCCAGTTCCCTGAATAAGGGGACGTGCTATAAAACACAGACGTTACTCTAGTCAAGATAAAATGAAAGCATTTAATGTAATCCTCTATCACACTGTAAACAATAAACTGTAATGAGAACACCCAGTACCTTGACTAATATCATTTGTCTCAGCTCAGCTAAATAAACAAACACTAAATTGTGATTTAGTGCCCGTAGAAACCAAATGTTATTCCCACAGCTGGCAGTGTATATGGAACACAAGTGTGCATCGGGGGGAAACGCTGTGAATGGTCTGGTATAGGATATAGGGGAAGCGTAGAGGAGGGTGCGAATATGCTTTTGTAGTTTCAAACCAAAATAATGCTTTTTTTTGTAACACTGGTTTCAACCACATGCGGGAAAATGGAGACACAAATTAAGGCTTTAAAATATGTTGGATGTATCACGCGGCTCATCCATTCAAGCATACAGTATTGCATGTCTGTAAATTCGCCGCGGTCAGAGCCAAAGAGATGCATACACCTGGTCCCAGCAGTGTAGTCCAGAGATCGGTTTCTGCACTTTGGGAAGCAGGGCTTTTTGCCATCTGAGGACCACTCCGGGTCACTGCGGCTGTCCTGTGCCATGCCTGAAGGGAAATGGGATGAGACGTTCACAACACGACGTTGTGTGTGCGTGTGTGAACTCAGAAAGCCCAAGTTGGAATGGAAGCAGTGATTCGGTACATCTACACAGCCAGCACAGCAACACACACACAAAAAGGAAAAACTATTGATGGCAGAAGTTCTCATTTGATGCCATGTAATGGGGACATTGCGTCAGTGTTATGAAATAGAAATATTAACACAAGTGGCAGTTGGGAGGTACGGGGGGGGACAAATACTGCATATATGCATCCAATTTAGACATGCGTTTGTATGAATGCTGCCATGGCAACGATGCATATTGTCTTGTACACAGAGCACACAGTTCTGTAGAGCATGTACCGCTTAAAGCATGCAGGAGCACCCCAACAAAGCTGCATGTACCTATGTCACATGAGGTAGCTCTCCTGGTGCCATGCAATCTTTCCAGGAATCCATTAGTCTCCCCATCCACATCTAATTCATGAAACACCAGTGATTTTGGTCGTTATGGTAATCTGCATCCTAATGTATTTTAAATGTCATTTTTTGTTTTTAATCCACCTACGATATTTATTACAAGTATACATGACACTATTCTCAATAAACTGTTGACTTAATGCCAACGGCCACTGGCGGCATCGTTCGCCGGTGCGTCAAGGAATGCAACGGCTCGAAACATAAAGAGGAGGAGCTAAGAAATCGGCAGGTCAGCGCTTGACGCTCAAAAAGTAAGGCCGCGTTCTGAACCTCGGCGTCGACGTGCATCAGACGTCAACGCCTTCAGCGGGCGTTGGCCTTTATGTTGATCATGGATCAGCATAAAGGCCACTCCGTCAACTGTCTGTTTTCCTGTTATAACTATACTGCTTTGTCCAGCCTAGTTACAGTAACTACACTGGACAGGTGAAAGGGGCGGGACTTGGGATCGGTCATTTATTAATATGAAAATGTTCCAGCCAACTACCCAAACATTTACGGCGTCTCGTTAACATTCCCACAATACCGGGCAGGGCATCAGCATCTCTGGCCTCCAGCTCAGGTTGGCCCGACGCCGTTAGCTCAGAGGACGGGCTTTTCCTCTCAATGGTGTCCTCCTCTTGAACGACGGGAGCAGCAAAGCGTTCAAACGTTGACAGGACGGGAGGCTGAGCCCTGCTGTGATTGGCTGGGCGGTCAGGTGAGGTCGTGGGAGAGCCCATGGCCTGATCTGGGGCACTTCTGTCTCTCGAAAGGTCGACGCTGGGCTGAAGGTGGAACACAGCGTATGTTTGGTGTAGTACATGTGCAAATCATGTCACGTATAACTAATAATACTGCTATTCTTTAAAGTGCCTCTATATGACTTTCTACCACTAGATGTCACATTCAGGGCACAAGCGTCTCAAAACGATAGCTGCCTGGGCCGGGCCCACCCAACACACACGCCTAAACACACCACACCGCACACACGCACGCACGAATGCACACACACCAACGCACACCGGCCCAGATACGAAAACAAAGAACCGAGCAGCTAGCTATTACAACACACACACACACACACACACACACGCACACACACAGAGGGACTTTGATGTAATTCTCTGCTCAGGATGCATTTAACCCACTACTTCTTCACGTGGAAAACAGTTGTTTGCCGCTATATTTAAGGTAATGTATAGGGTACCTTCAAAGACGAATACGAACAGACCTTATTAGGAATGGGCGGCCGCTGTCCTTCTGGCCCTCTTCCCTTCTGGGGATCATCATGCCTTCTTTCAATGTGTCCCTCGATTCTCCCTGCCTCTTCTGTTGAGACAAACAGACACTCTGCATTACAGTCTCTGACGCTGCATTCATGAGAAAGTGGGAACTGGGACGTTTCGGAATCTTCCTCAACAGCTTGGGATGTGTGCGATAGTCTGTTTCCATGGTTAATCGTTGCTACCCTCGCTAGTCGGTTAAACTTATTTTATACTTCTTTTTTTTTAAAGAATAAGGCCCTACTTTCTTATTCCCTGCCTGCACTTGAAATGCTGTTGACGATACTCTTCTCTTCTGTTTATGATCATGCTTTGTATAGCCTTGCAAAACAGTATATAAAAAGTTAGATCTTCCTAACGCGCTTGTCCCGCTGCCCGTAAACGGAGTGGTAGTTGGCACTCATCCATTGTCAATAACGCATAGGCTAATGGCCTACTGTTCATTTTACACATATGAAGCGGTCTATTATTGATTATTATTTATATAAATAAGGAAAATGAGGAGAGAGGAGGCTGGTGGAGAGGGAATGTCAAAGAGTGGTCCACACTTTTATGAATGCCTTCTTACTTTTAGACAACTAGTCCAAGCTCAAATTTAAACGATTGGGAAATTAGTTGAGGACATCCCTAGTTAACACGATGCAAAACAGCAAGTTATAGTACAACTAATTAATTATATAT
>JAODTR010006350.1:11770-31773 GCA_025399935.1 Amblyopsis rosae | reverse complement strand
ATCATATATATATATATATCATTATATATCATTGATATACTGTACATATATTAACACCTATTAGAATGAGATCACGTCGCATCACACTGTCTGACAGTCAATTCTGCCCATGGACATGCCCTCCCTTTCCCACCGCTTCCCTCCCTTTTGCATTTCCAAGCAGGCCAGCAGTGTTTCCAGCAAAGTGTGTGTGTGTGTGTGTGCGTGCGTGCGTGCGCTCCCAGCCACTGCTTCAGGTTGGCTGGGCTGCTGGAAGAGGATCTGGCTGTTTCTGAGGATGTAGCCTGTAGCAGCCCTCCCTGATGTAGTCATCCCTGCCACATTGGCACCAGTCACAGGACAACAGCCACAAAGCATCCCCGGCTCCTCCCCTTCCGGTCAGTTCTACAGTAACATACTGTAGGAGCCATTTCAACATGACTTGTGCTTTTGATAATGTATCTCCATTTGTTTTCATTTATTTCTTCGTGTGAATCAAGAGTTCTCAAGAAGTCTTGCGCACGGCTAAGTGGGTAAGGCGGGCCCAATGGGCTCCCCCTCCGCAGCCTCTTCCCGTCTTTCTGCATTTGTAAACAACACACCGCTGTACTGCGTCAGAGTGGAGGCAGCTTTTCAGTGTCAATAAGTCGGGCGTGCCCCGACAGGATTCACTTTTAATGGAGGAGATTGGACTGGAGACTGGTGGTGACGCCACAGGGAGAGTGTCGGCACCGACTCAGACAGAGAGCCTTCTGTGGAGTCAGTGACACAGCGGACGATTCTTTAGTTTAGTTAGCTTTCATGAATGCCTGCTTGAAATCCTGTTCCCGTTGAAATCCCATTTATTATTTTGATCGATGACAGTGTTAGGACGTCTACCCTTAAATGCAGAGATATCCTATTCGTTTGCTGTGGGTCGGCCCATTCATCAGGCAGAGGCAGATTTAGAAGACTGGAATTCAAACCTCTCACACTACTACATTTGTGTAGATTCGGGCTAGTGACTTATCTCTGACCACGTGTCTCTCAGCAATGCTATAAAGCGTACCGGAAACCATAAAGCACATTTCTCTCATGAAAACCCAAAGCCACCTTTTTATAAAGTGTTGAGATAGTCGATTACTCACGGCTCTATGCTCGCTGGAGTGGCCTCGCCCATTGCTGATAGTATCGGTGGTGTTATGTCACAGCTATCTAAAGAGAAAGTGTTCAAAAAGCAATCATTTGTATAGACGCATGCTAAACTGCATGTGTGCTATACATGTCAGACCTATACCCTGAAAATTTGGTACCAATGCCCATTGTGAGATAACTCACATGTCAAGTAACCTCATGACATAGATATATATTTACATGTAATATACGTATTTACATAATTATATTTATACAATAGCATTTTCTTTATTTATTTTTATTAATTATAGTATATTTAAGGGTGAGAACCTGAAGGCCGTAAACTACATTTAGGGTGAAATATCAAATGCACAGTGTTGGTGGACTCACTGGTGCGCAGCAGGCTGCGTGTGGCTGACTTGGGCGTGGCAGGCGGAGGCAAGGCGTGCACACCGGTTGCTGCCACGGCGGCCGCCGCCGACAGGAAGGTGGAGAAGTAGAGGCCCGAGCCCTCGCGGACGGGGCTGAGGATGGGCGGAGGGGTGTAGGGGGGGATGGCTAGGGGGTTGTCCACCAGGCGCACCGGGGAGCGCAGGTGGCTCTGGTAGGGCGTGATGCTGGAGTAGATGGGCGGCGCCATGAAGATGCCCGCTTTAGGCGGAGGGATGAACAGCGGCTCCGGTCGCCGGCGCTTCAGCTTCTTGCAGTCGTCATCTCGCTCGCCCTCCGTCCCACCGTTCTGGGGGAGGAAACGCAGCAGGGGATTGTGGGTAAGGTGAGGCTGGCAGTAGCTAACCACAGCTTCACCAAACATTAAAACACAACGTGATTATCAATTAACAACGCTCAGCCTTTTGTATTTTAACACTGACAAATGGAAAACCAGGGTTATTGTTCCGTTACTATACACTATATAGACCGTGCATACTCCTTCACACGTAAAAAGGTGACATAGATCCATTATCTATGGGCAGCTTGAATCCTTGAGACAGACCACTGTACAGAATGTGCAGTGTAGCTCTATAAAGCAGCAAACTAAACCCTGATAAAAAAAGCTAAACTAATAGAGCTGGGGGCTGTAATGGGGGCATGGGAAACAACGGCATTAACGGGTGACGCTGGGGATCAGTGTGTGTGTGTGTGTGTTGGGGGGGTGCAAAGGCACAGGGATACTAGTAGAAAACAAAGATTCGTGGGATGGGGGGGGGGGTGTGATTATTCAAAAGACTGAAGACAGTAGAGCCTTGGTGCATCAAATCCTAAATACAAACATGCATTTAAATGAATACAATTCTCCCGCTCCCTTCCCCATTTCTTCCTCCCCACAGGTAAGAGAGACTCAATGTCTAGCTCAAGGTCACTTTGAAATTAACTGAACTTCGTCGGCTAATGTAAGGAAATACACTTCATGTCAAATAGTGCTGGGGTGATTCGTCAACATAGCATATCACTGGTTACGTAAATATGTCAATTTGCAATAAGTACCCCATGCTCTACAATGTGATCGATCTGACAGTGTTGCCAAACATTGCAGGCCTTCTATATATTATTCGTCTGAATGTGTTGCCATAGAGGTCTGATTCTACAGTAGAACTGAACTGTCCTCAAACAGGAGAGTCTGTGTAGTAGGTCTATGTGCTTGGCTGTGCGCTGTAGCGTCTGATGCCAAGGTTTAAAACATTGTTCTATTTCTTGAGCGTCAGGCCATAGAAATGCATTGCTTCCCTGTCTATATATTTTCTAGCATGTATTTTTAATAGCATTTTTTGACGCGCCGCAGAACTACACTGCCAGTGGGCGGTGGCCTTGAGTCTACGGACATTTGATTCAGACTGCAAGTTAGTTTGTACTTTGTATTCCATTATATTGTAAGAACGGAAAGGAGAGAAGGAGATGGGGAGAGAGTTCATGCATTGGTGGGTGTGTTAGATCTTATTAGGAATAATATACATTTGTTTGAGTTATTCCTGTTAGATTTACTAAATTACGCAAATTGCACATATTATATTGTGCAATGATTTTGTTGAGGTTGCACAAGGTTTATTCTTAAAACGTATTTAAAATTTCACTTTATTCTGTTGTTTGCTGAATGTATAATGAACTAAATAAATTTTTATTAAAAAGCTTAAAAAGCTCTTTTGATTGTTAGATATTTGATGTTATGGAAAACCAGTTAAAGATGTAGTCAGTGAGTGCAAGCTAATACACTTTTTGTTAAGTTAAGCAAATATCTGCTCATGGTCTGCTAGCTGCCCATTCTCTGTACATGCTGAAATCAATAATCTGGTGTTTCTACACTCCCCTGCTTTGTAATTAGGAACACAATCAAAGTGGTGCAGGCCGCACAGCACTGTTACCAATGTGGGGGGCGGAGCTTCTGAGGGAGCACCCTATGGCATCGACTGGATCTCTAGATTATCCATAAATTTGTTAGATAAATCGACAAAAAAAAGGATAGTTTGGTAGCACTATGTCAAATATCTCCTCATGGGAACCCTAGTTGTTCTGTGTGCATGCTGAAACAATAAGCAGGTGTTTCTAAACAGCCGTGGCTCTAGAAATGGGAACACACACACACAGAACACTATACTAACTGTGTCAATGTGTGTCCAATGTCCAATTGGGAGAAGGGAGAGGGCGCTCTGAGGGGAGCATCCTATGGCATTGAAAGGAGATGAGTTGTCTGTTTTGATCAAATATCAAACAGTGCCCAGCATTGCTGACTCCACCTTTAAGTGTCTAAAATGTCCAATCCGATTCAAATGGAACACTGCATGCAACAGCATATGCAAACGTCTGTATTAGCGAGGATGTCCTACAGCATACGGTGCTATCACCGGGGCAGCGCAAGGCTTCGCTACCCACCTGTCCCGAGCTCTCCGACAGAGAGTTCCTCAACGACCGGCGGCGCGTGACGATGACCGAGGGCTTGTGGTCGTCGCGGCCCAGCTCCTGGAGGTTCGGGGGCCTCAGGGGCCAGCTGTAGCCCAGCGCGGAGAGCTCCTGGTCCGTGCAGGGCGGCATCTCGGGCCTTCGGACGGGCACGGACACCGGGATGACCAGGGGCGTCAGGCTGTCGTCCGTGTGCCTTTTGGCGGTCAGTCCCTCCGTCTCGGTGGGACTCCATGGCCTGTGGGGCTCCTGTGGGGTCGTCGTCGTGGTTACACGTTATGTAATATTGGCGTTGCGGAGGACATCGTGTGTGTTCAGTTGCATCATGCGCACCCGCATGTGTGCCTGTGTGTATGTGTGTGTGTGAAAGAGAACGTGTGCAAAATTGACATGACCCCTGGCCCAAGATAAGCAAACAATAAAACGACTGCATTCACGTTTCGCACGATTTTAACAAACACTCGATCAAATGAATTAAATAGGTCTGCATCATGCCGCTGTCTACATACTCACTGAGCACACACTGCACATCTTGTCTCATGGGCACCCACAATGGCTATGCCTCTGGCGTGAAGCTAAACGTCAAGTTCAACAATGCAGTAGAGACCGCGTCACAGGCCAGGCCAGGCCAGGCCAGGACAGAAGCACTCTCTCACTCAGTGCTCCGTGTCTATGAACAGCAGTGTGCAGGAATGTGCCCACTTTGGTTCCCTGTTCATTATCCCCAGTGGAAAGCTCTAGCCCCACACCACCAGAGCAATGGGAGCGATATTCTGCTGAGCGATGCAGCCAGGGCACCCCCCCTTCCCCCCAACCTGTGAATAGAGGGAGGGGCGGGGGGAGGCTGGAGTTTCACTCCTCCTGGTATGGACGCATGGGAGTGAAGGGAGGGGGCGTTTAACCGCCACAGTTAACCCTGCACGATCTGCTACCGTGAGGCACAGCCACGGCCAACTGTGGCTCAATGCTGCGTCGCAGTCGAAAGCATTGCAACGGAGTACACAGGGAGCTGGTATTCTAAGCTTCCCACGAGATGACACAGTATACCACGCTGAATATATACGCTGTGGTATGTTCGCGACATCAAGGCTGCAGAAGGCTAACTGACTGGCCCGGAGCTGCACTGTGTTAGTTCCCGTTTCTTCTAGAAAAGCGTTAATCATAAACGACACAATTTTTGGCAACAGTTGAACTGGCAGATGTATTTTGCTCCAGCTCCTGCTCAGGGAGCGAACAATCCCTTAGCAATTATACCCTGGAAAACAATCCAAATGGCTTTGCAGCCGTCACCGTAGAGCTGCTTGTTCTAGAGAGGGCTCTCAGTTCATAACAATGATTTCTGGTACAAAGTAGAACACAACCCCATGCCCACAGGGAAGTTTGACTTCCATTTTCTTTTTAAAGATTTGTTCTGTGGCATTTGTTTTTGTCTGTAAGCAACCGGAACGGAAGCGATCGCACAGAAAATAAAAACAACAAAAAAATGTTAATAAAAAACACAGATAAATGAATAGGAATAAATAAATGGGAAAGAAAATGACAACTAGCACTCAACATGAAACGCCTTGGTGCCTCTTACCTTAACAATGTGCGGCGGCAGGGACTCCATCTCCGAAGCCTTCTGGGCCAGCGTTTCCAGGTTGGCTTCCTGCGACACCCGCCGTTTCCTGCGTGTGCTCTGGATGACCCCAGTCGGGGCCGCCTGCACCTCAGGGGCGCCGTTCTGGCAGCCCTCCTGACTAGAGGTGGAGGAAGAGGAAGGGGAGATGAGGAAGGGGTTGTCCGAGGGGGCGCCCCCTTCTTTGGACAGTCTCCGGGAGCGACGGGGCGGGGCTTGGCCCTGGCCCTGCGTCTGTGACTGGTGGTGGAGTGCCTGCATGGAAGGCTGCAAGGGCTCCGCCGGAGGTTGCGGTTCCGGGGTAATGTCCTGGATGAGCGGCTCCTGGATGTTCGGGGGAGCCGGCGGCGGCGTGGAATCCCGGGAGCGGACAGCGGCGGGAGGCTGCGCGTGCACCGGGTGAGCGTGTGTGTTTTGCGTGCCGGGGTAATAGTCAAGCGCGCGAGGGTTTTGTTGCTGCAAATGCTGATGTTGCATTTGCTGCTGCTGCTGCTGCTGCTGCTGCTGTAGTAGCTGCTGCTGCTGTTGTTGTTGTTGTTGTTGTTGTTGTTGTTGCTGTAGCTGCTGCTGCTGCTGTAGCTGTACATGGTGTTGATGCTGGAGGATTTGCTGCTGCTGTTGTATCTGATGGTGCTGTAGCTGCTGCTGCTGTTGTTGTTGTTGTTGTTGTAACTGCTGCTGCTGCCTTTGAACCTGCTCCTGCTTCTGCATCTGCTGCAACTGGTGCGGCGCCTTGGCCTGCGTCTGGTACTCCATGTTGGGTAAAGTGGTTCTGCTGGCCTGAAAGGCCTGGTAGTAGCCCGCCAGGTGTGGCTTGGGCTGGCCAAAGGCCAGCTGGAAGGGCTGCAGCACCGAGCTGCCCCCGGCGCTGGAGGCTCCGTGCTGCTGGGCGTTGAGCGCGCCTGGTTTGAGGGTGTGCTGGAAGGCCTGGGCCTGCTGCTCCCACTCCAGGCTGCGGGGCTTGGCCGGGTCCCTGTACGGCTCCCCGGGTGGGTTGGCAGCCAACGGCGGCTTGTCCCTGGCGGGAGCTTGAGGCTGCAAGAGAGGGAGCTCGTGCGCAGACTTGGCGAAGGAGGCCTGCCCCCTGGTGTCGGCCATGTTGCCGACGCCATGGTAGTTAGCGAAGTTCTGGCCCCAGTTGGTGCTCCATGGCACCGATCTCTGCTGCGGCTGCTGCTGAACGGACGTCGGGCCGGGCTCCTGGTGGGCCCACTTCATGGGCACGGTCTGCTGATAGTGGCCCCTGCTCTGGTCGCCCTTGTCTGGACTAAAGATCACAGAGTTCAAGTACATGTGGGGGGCCTCCGGATTGGAGGACACCATGCTCGCCGCCTCGCTCTGGCCAGGCTCGGAGGCGAGGCCGCTGAGGCCGTAGTAGGAACCTTCTGGATTCTGACCGGCCTCCTTCATCACTGGTCCTTGGTCGGTGAAAAACGTAATGCGCTTGCCTGTTCTCTTGCTGTTGGCTTTCTGTTGGGCAGGTACGCTCATGGCGGGCATGAATGAAATGGGTGTGTGTTGGGGGCCAGTGGGCAGGGAAACAACTGGGGGCAGGGAGAGCTTTGCATAAATACACAACTTTGTCCAAAACTCACCACGTGTGAATGTTCAGTGGACCGTGTTCTCTCCACTGGGTTTATTCCAGAGCAGCAAAGGACTGGTTAATATCCATGGACAGGGCATCCACGGTGAAGCAAAGCTGTAGTACTACATAGAGAATTGGAAGAGCGGGTTGCTGGGTCACACAGGGCAATTGTCCACTGGTTTTCCTTTTGTTGTTCACTTTGGCAGCTAATCAGTGGTCACTGACCTGGAGCAAGCGGTAATGCAGGAGGCCGCGGGCTTTGCTCATTCATGGGCGGAACCCTGTAGGAGAGAAAACAGAGGGGTCAAGCACGGTGCCATAAGGCTAAAGAGGTTCCCCGTGGGGGGGTTGGGGAGGGGGTTATTGTCAGCCCCGCCTCAGCAGTGTAGGAAAACAAAAATACAGAGAGAAAAATAGAACTTGCCATGTGCCTTTTCAACAAAGGAAAGATTCAAAAGGTATTGGATGGTAGAACAGAAGAGTTGGTAGGTGGGGGAAGGAGCAGGCTGTTGTGTCATCATTAGCTGAGCTGACATGACACATCCATAGGGCCCTGCAAACATGCAGACCTTACATTAGCTTCCGAGGCAGGGCAAGCTTCAAACGAACACAAATCTGGCCTGTTTAGCTAGGCTAAACTAACTATGGGTGTGCCCTAGTAAGAAACTGTACCAAACAGAATGGAAGTGACATTTTTTAATGAGTCAAAATGACTCAACTCTAAGTGGTTAACAATGCACCCGTTCTTTTTGTCCTTTGCTTCGGGTGCCCATTTTCTGTTTGTACGCATAGCTGCTAAAGCGAATTTATCATCAGACACGTTATACACATGACGGTTTCCATAGAGTTGCCATTGAACAATCTTCCTGTATCAATTGCTGTTCATTCTTTGTTCTGTACTGTACCGACAATAACTCCTCTTCATTAAGCAACTGTCTCGCAAGTATACTGACAGCACAAGGTCAACAAGTTCGCATGAAGACCATAAATTAGTTTGGAGCAGTATACCGTGGCCATTAGGGTACTGGTAGCGGTTATAAGGAAAACGTCTTAATCAACAGTTCCTGACTATGATGTTTCAGAAAAAAAAACACTGATTCATATACGATAGGTTTCACTTCAGGAGTGGCAGGAAGGGTCACACACACACACACACACACCAAAGTCACTGTCACACATCACTGGGACTCACTGACACCTTTGACTCTTTTATACAAGCCAACTCACCCAGGCTTTCCTGTTAGGAAGTCTCTTTCCCTCCATATGACAAAGACAAACATAGTAGGTTAAACACGTAAGAAAACACTTTTTTTTTTGCCAAAAGTATCTGGCTCACTGGTGGTAAAAACTAAAATCTGTGGCCTTTGAACCATGCATGCGCCCTTAAAAAGAGACGGGCAAATGAAAGTGAGCAAACATGAGTAATGAACCAGCTATCACTGCAAGGGACAGCAGGGGAAAAGCACACTGAATAGATCAATACAAAACTATCTAGTATGTCTTGGGGATCATTTCCATCACCATGGCAACACATTATGATCATCAGAAATGTTATCTAATGGCAGATTTGCTTCCATCATAATAGGCATACATAAACAACAATGTCATAGCGCAAACTATTTAAATGCAGCTGGGTCGATGGGCTGACTTTTACAGCATTGTGCATGATGAATTAGTCAACAATGCACGCATGCAAATGCAAAGGCCAGAGCATGTAAAACAAACGTTGCAACAGTGATCAGGGCAGACTTCTAGAACCCCATATGTCGAGATCATGTTAGAAACTGTATTAGAATCCATATGAATGTCTTAAGGATACTCCTAAATCTGAAGAGGTAACTGAGAAATCATCACCCTTTACGACTGATGGCCCAGTAACCCACAACCCCCACCCACCAGACACAAACACACCTTAAAATAGACAGCTGCAGCTGTTCAGATTCTGCACTCTGTGGCTGCAGTGACTGAAGAAGGAAACTGACCATTCCCTGACTGAATCAGTTAGAAATGGGATGCATGATTGTAACATGCTATGCATCTACTGTACATCTGAGCTATGGATGCAAATGCATCACTATATTCCATGCTCAAGCACGTTACCACGGAGTGCCTATGTTAGTCAATGTGCATTGTAGCCACAGTCTCAGAGGTGAGGGAGCATGACGCATCACAAGTGCATCATTACACAAGCATGCCTTACCCAATAAACAATTCAACAGGCCAGGGTAAATTGTCTAGAGAAATAAGGCAGGTAATCCGTAATCGTTGATTTATTTATTTATATATACATTTTTTGGAAGATCGCTTCATCGGGTAGTATTCTATAGTATCTGCTATAGAATTACGGTAGATATATCTAAAAGGAGAAAGAAAGAAAAAACAACACTATGTTGCTGAAATTTAAATAGGAGAAGCTCTTTTCATTGCTCATATAGGTCAGTGCCATTACGAAAGTCCTTTGTTGCAGAAAACGGATTACCGGTATCCAGTCACTAATGCCACGGGCCACTGCAACGCATCTAGTAAACAATGCAACCATTAAGTACCAGCACAAGTATGAGGGTTTAATAGAGCCGTGTTAACTTGTCAACATGAGGTATACGTCACACATTGCCTACCCAGTGCCTACCCCACTTCCCTTGTTCCACCGTTGAGATATAATGCACGTTTTTAACACGACACCGTCATTACACTTAGTATATATGAAACATGTAAACCAACTTTGTCAACAAGCTGTCCCTATGGTAAGCCAACATGCACGTCGACTCCAACAGTACATTCACGGAGGCCATAGCTTCTACTCTTATACTTACTGTTTTTCAGCATAGCTTCTGTTCAAAACGCTTCCCGCAAAACATCGACTCACAGGTCGGCCTGTGTACTTCAAGATGACTGCATAGTGCATACATCCCGTGGGTTGACTCACGCTATGCTGACCTCACTCTTATTTTTCAAGCGGAGATGTATAGGTTGATGCTTGCGGCGTAAACAGCTAGCCAGTCGAAAACGATACGCTCGTCTGCAGAAACATGGAGGCAGCGCGGCCAACGTTGCACGTTGTTGCACTGTGATTGCACAAAACACGCGCACATTGGCCTTTCCCTATGTATTGAACAACATATTCCCTCTCTCAGTCTGTCTTGTGATTCACTTTGGCTCGATCGCCACGCCTACTTCCATGCCCATATAAGGCTTTCCTCTTAAATACGGGCTTTTGTAATTTACTGAGCAAGCTCCCTCAGTCCGTGCGGGAAATTCCGACAGTAGCACAGTAGGGCACAGGGAGGACTGCAAAGCTGCTCATGCGGTTTCGCTCCCCCTTACTTTCACAAGTGCACGGACGGGGGTCAAATGAGAATTTACAAAGGGGTACTTTTCCAATATATTTATGAAACAACAACAACAGCAAAGCAATAAGCCATTTTGCGTTGCAAGCCTGTACCAGCTGGTTCATTCTTTGCAATATTTATATTGCAAAGATATATTGCAAACTATTCAAAGTTTACAAATATTATTGTTTAACAAACAACAACGAACAAACAATAATATTTTTAAACTTTGAATCGTTTGACAACTTGGATTTGTAAGCCGTTGGGCTACACGTCTATACTATAGATGATACCATATTACATCCCTGTTACACCTTCATTGAACAATAATAACTGTTTAACATGCAGGTATTTAATCATTTTCAGATTAGCTGCATATGCCATGCACGCTGATGCTGCAACTTCAGACATGTGGCAGTGGGCCCAGCATGTGCAGTATGTGCAGGCAGGCCCTGCAAAAGTGCGGTTTCTGAGTGACCTTAAATAACGTACAACACCTGCAAACTTCACAAGTATAGCCTACATAACGATACACAATGACAGCTTCATAAGAGGCTTACTTCTACTATGACCCTGATTTCTTCAGTAGGATGCTCTGAAGAGAAAACCAATGGCATAAATTCACCCGGCTACCTAATCCTGTCTGAAAACCAATTTCGCCACCAGGGTACGATGCAGCGACAAGACTGGTAATGGCGCCGCCGTGCACGTCGTTGCAACACTACAGTAGACTACTGCGCATCTTTTATTGATTTCTTTAGATTTTTGTGTACACACACCACTATCTGCGAGTTGAAATACATTGTATTGTTAGTAGGCAATAGGAGAATATAGTTCAAACGCTGATATATTTATATAATAATAACCAATTTGCTAAATAACAGTAAAGGATCGTGCATAAATTACATAAAGTGCAGGGTAATCATGCAGAACTTACATCAAGTATCGCCCACCGACGTCACGTACTCGTCTCCTTTCATGGCATTTCCATGTTCTTTTGACTACCGCTGGTCCGAGTTCGGAAATAGAACCCCCCTTAAACTTTTTTCTGATTCCTCCACAAGTCGTCACTTCCCAGTTCACTTGAAACGCAAAAAATGATGACAGGGAAATCTGCTGCAACAGCTACAACCTACAACTGCAGAGAAGTTGACGAAAGACACCCAAATGATCGATCATAATGACAAATTTAAACATTTATGCAGAGTATAAATTAAATGCGTTCTTGGTAGGTGTATGCGCGCTCCAGTTAGCCATAACAACATTGCACGAGGCCGCGTCCCATTTCCAAACAGGCTTCAGTTTCCTTCGCTGTTTTCATGATACTGCGCATGTGGCGATTTCATATACTGACGTCACCTCACTCAGTTACAACCATAGGTTGCAGCCTACATAATATAGTTCTATGCTTGCAGCCATATAAAAGTAAAAATATATACCGTTTTCAAGGTACTCAAAGCGCTTATTAAAAATGTTTTATCAAGACAAACATGACAAATGGTTGACCTGAATTAAAACTAAAAAAGGAATTGGTCTGATGAAACATGCTGGAATCCAAAATATAGCTGGACATAAGACATTGGGGCAACAACATCTAAACCCAAGTAACATTTGTAGTTTAATAACTATTCAGTTTCTTATCTGAACTGAAAATTTAGGAACATCACGTTTATCTGTGATATATTATAGAGCATCAAATACATTTCAACATTCTCACCAGGGAAAGTGACCCTCTTACAATTCAAAAGTTACATTTTAGATCAACAAATTACGCAATCAATAATATGAACTTTAACCTGAAAAATATAAATCCTCTATCAACTCGACAATTCCCCATGTAGCGCTGGTATACCGCATCTAGACAACAGATGGCGACTGCTCACCAGGACACTAATAATGCATAATGTGGCTGCCTGACGCGATCATGTAGCACGCTAGTTATCCTTAGGTAGGACCTGAAGTTACAGGGAGTGCTGGACTTGGATGAGAGAGTCCAAGCATAGGAATTCTGTGTTTTTTTTAATCGGATTTAGGCGCATGGGTAGGGGAGAATGTCAGGAATGGATGAGGTGTATGGTGTGAGCGAGTAGGTGAGCAGGGTTTTTTATTTTCTCTGTTTGGCTGTCTGATTCACACTCCGGAGCAGGAGGTGGCAGCAATGCAGCAATGAGCTGTATGCCAATTTACACATGAAAAGTAGAAAAATAACGCGAGAGGATGCACGTAGAAAGGGTAGTTTTGGATTCTCGACCAGGTACAGTATGTAGTCAAGTTACCCATTTCAAACAAGATCCTGTCATCGTATAATATTCTGCGTGCAAGCTAACTTTACTGGGTTTGGTGAGTTGCTTCTAGGTAAAAATGGTGTTCCTGTACCTGAGAATTTTCGACTGGACAAAACAACAATTTCACCTGAATTGAAACAAGGAGAGGTCCTTGTCAGAACACTTTACCTCTCTGTCGATCCTTACATGGTATTGTGTGGTTATTGAAGTATTACACACACACACACACACACACACACACACACATACTACTACTTAGTACTTGTACTAGTACTACTACTTAGTACTTGTACTAAGTAGGCTAATACAAACGTTATTTCACAGTCTAATATTTAATGGGAAAAATGCAGAACTTATATATGTCACAGAGGTGGGAAAGTCTTATTTAACTGTGTGTGTGTGATGTCTCAGCGATGTCTTATGAACGACGACACAGGAGCAGAGTATCTGACTGCATGGCAGTTGTCAGAGTGTGTTGACGGTGGGGGTGTCGGCGTAGTAGAGTCCAGTTGCTGTGATGGCCTCACAGAAGGAGATGTGGTCACTTCATTTAACTGGCCATGGCAGACCCACAATGTTGTTAAAGGGAGTGTCTTACAGAAGGTAATATATTGGTTATGGTAATAGTTACTTAATAGAACGATTCCTGCTCCAGGGTTACTTGTACTGTAGCTCAACAGGCGCATCATAACACATAGTACTTGACACATGTGGCGCTAAATAATACTACATATTGTGAGGTACATTAGTTAAAAAGGTTATTTAGAGCATGTTGTGTGTTTCTGTTACTATGACTATTGAGTTGATTTGATTATATTCTACTCTAGGTTGACCCGCAGTTGGTTGATGGACACTTAACCTACTTTTTGGGGGCAGCTGGCATCACAGGCCTCACTGCACTCTTGGGCATTAGAGAGAAGGGTCATGTGACAAAAGGGGCCAATCAGACCCTGGTGGTGAGCGGGGCTGCTGGGGCTTGTGGCTCCATCGCTGGCCAGGCAAGTACAATATATTACAAGGCTGCATTGCTTTCCCGCATGTAATTAATGTCATAGTTGGTGTATTACACTTTGCCAGCTATATATTCACTCTAGTTTGAGTTGTTATAGAAGCCAGGTTAAAACATTGTGAACTTACTGTATAGTTTTAAATGGTTGAAAGCTTTAACAAAAGTTGATCAACACTGATTAATGTGTGTGTCCCGACACTACAATCTCCAGAGCAAAGATATAAACCGTAGTTTTTCGGCAGATTGGTCATCTGGATGGTTGTACGAGGGTTGTGGGGATCTGTGGTTCAGAAGCAAAATGCAGAGCTCTGACAGATCAACTGGGCTTCTCTGCAGCCATCAACTATAAGCAGGAGAATGTTCCCGCGAGACTGAGGGAGTCTTGTCCTGGCGGGATCGACGTTTATTTTGACAATGTAGGAGGACCCATTAGTGATACTGTAATATCACAGGTACTGTATGTGTCCAGAACATCATCACAGTGAAATTCTGTAATGTTTTAGATTCAATATGTTTGTTTTTATATCATGGTTGTGTAAAATGTGTTGCTACAGTATGTCCTGTGCATTGAAAGGTGTAGTCAGCAACTTAAGCTAATATACATTTAGTCAAATTCACCAAATATCTCCTTGCAATCCGCTATTTCACAATTTCGCATGCTGTAAAAATAATCTGGTACATCTACGTAGCTTTGGCTCCGTAAATAGGAACACAAAGTAGCGTACACCGCTCACAACAATACCCTAGCCTTTGCAACGTGTTCCCAGTGTGTGGGGAAGAGCTTTTCAATGAGTATCCTATGGCATTGAAGGGAGAGGCATTTTAGTTTTGAGTTAGCAGTTACCAAGCGTTCTCGAGAATAGCTGACCCTGCCTTAATTGTACAGAAGAATGATCTTGCCCATTGTGTTGATGAATCCGGACCAACTTATACCTTTTCTAAACACTTTCTCACTGACCCCATTTCTCCTTTCAGATGAACAATGGCAGTCATGTTATCCTGTGCGGGCAGATATCCCAGTACAACAAGGACACGCCTTACCCTCCTCCTATTAGTGAGGAGACCCAGACGGCTCTGCAAAACAAGAGGATCGCCAGAGAGCGATTTATGGTTCTCAACTACATGGACAAAATGGAGGCCGCCTTTCTTCAACTCAGCCAGTGGATTAAGTCAGGGCAAATTAGGGTAAGAACACAATTACATGAGCCAGGATAAGATAAGTTTTTCTATATGCAGATCATTATGTATAGCATGTTTCCCTTTACTTGCTTTTAAAAGGGTTTTCTGCATGAAATGTTCTATATCTGTATGATAAAGAGTACGTCTCCACTATTAGGTCTGGGAAACTATGGTTACTGGCATTGAGAACATGGGAGGTATGTGGGTTTTTCTTTCATCATTCACTTCTATTATATTGTTTTGCTTTGGCTTGCTGTGGAAGTTGAGTGATTGCCTAATTCTTTTTTGCAGTGGCATTTTGCTCCATGATGGAAGGTGGAAACATTGGCAAGCAAATTATAAAGATATCAGAATGAATCACAGTAACCTAGGCTACATACTGTTCTGAGTTCTGACTGAATGCCATAGGGAATACACCTGATCATGCTGTAGATATGAACATCAGTATGGTAAATGTTGACTAAATATTGTACTGATTTACACATTTTAAATAACTTATTTTTAATATTGAATGCTGCCTATCACTAAATAAAATACATAATCTCATAAAATATCAGTTGAATGCACATGTAAGATGAATAACTTCATGTTGATCACTAAATACAATACATAATCTTAAAATATCAGTTGAATGCACATGTAAAATAATTTCATGTTCTCAAATTCAAATGTATTATTTGCTGTAATGAACAGTTTATTTCACAGCACTATAAACCATTAACAATAAAAAACATGGTAATTTCATTTTTAACAAACTAAAGATGTGGCAGGTGTGTAATGTCATTCAAGTGCTCTAACCACAGGAACCATGTGGATTTAGGATTTTCTCTGCAAGTCCATCTTTTCTTGATTTTCTGCAACAGTGTCATGTGTAATGTAATAATGAAAGGTGAGATAAATAGCACAATAAAAATGCAGGTTGTGCAACTACCCTTCAAATCCATTAAATACTGGATTTCAGAAAAATAAACGTGAACCACATCTAATGAATTTGGGAGGGAAAAAATTGCTTATGGTATATATTAATACAAAACAGAATCAGTGTGTAGTCTAAATTGAAAGCCTGTCTTATTGTAGGAATTTCCCAATGTGCTGTTAAAAACATGGCTCTGAACAATTACATTTTTTACAATGTTTCTACATCTTACATTATAGACATCTATAACCATGTACAGAGCATTTTTCTTCTGTGGAAAAGAGTGGGTCTCCCACAATGTCAATTTTCTGCTCCATTCAGACTGAATGAGGTAATGGAAATACAAAATTCAACAATAGTAGTCTATTTCGCTTGCTCACCATCACAAAAGGAAAATAAATCATGCAAAAATGAAGCAAATGACATTATCCTCAAAACTTGGGAATACCCTGTCCCAAACCAGACCCGTTGTATGATAGCTCTACCCTCTTAGGCAGGCAATGCCCAGTTCACAAACATAACAAGAAAATTCCACAATACATTCAGAATAAATAAAATGCATAATTACAATATAATTTAATTTCACCACAGCTATGTCACATTCAGTATTTAAGCCACCGAACATCTTGTCCATTAAGTATTTAAGCCACCGAACATCTTGTCCAACATGATTTTTTGCTGAGCTACTATGGGGGTACAAAAACATGCAATAGTTCCTGAAACTACAGCCTACCGTTCAAGGGCTCACATTCCTGAGAAACAAGATGCCGGTTTTCTAGTGATCTTTGTGTGAGACCTGCTTTCATGTGTATGTACATTACCACAGTTCAGAACCAAATAGTCCAAGGGCAACAGTGCACAATTGCTAGTGGGTATGTTAACAAAAACATTCCAGTGAGAATTTTAGCAATACTGATCATTTAAGCGCTGTGAAGGGACTTCACACTCGTAAACAAGGTAATACCAAAAACTAAGTACATTTAGGCTTTGTCACCATCATCGAAGTGATATTCACCAAATGCCTAACCCAGAGCCATGGTCACGTCAACTCTGTTCACTCCAGTGGACCAGATGCATCTATTGACTACCAATTACCATAAACTGCAGTTATGCATCTGTATTTATTGATTCAGATTGCCCACCAAGACTTTCATGGAACTGAACCATGTGACGGTTGAAAAGGTTTAACTTCTGTTGGTCTTGGCTCTTTTACTTAGGCTCTGGCCTAAGACCTGTAAAAGGAACTCTCAGAAAATACCCTCTTTCCTCATTCCTATGGTATGTGTAGGTTGGTAAAATGAGGGATGCTTTGGCACATTCAGCCTTTCATAGTGAACAAATAGGTTAAGGGGAAGATTGAAAGGTAGTGCCTTTCTTACTTAGAATTTGGCAGTGGTGGCAGTAGCATTTGGCAGCCAAGGCAACACTAAAGTGCTTAAATTGAAGTCAATGAGCCGGCTTAAATATTCAGTTAAAACGAAAGCAGAATACATCTCCCATATTCTGTCAACTGCATCATACAGTGGACCAGCCCTCACATGGGTGAAGTTAATTTTATAACTGGAAATACATTTCTTTTGTTCTCCATTTTTAAAACATTGTACAGCCTGCTCATAAGAATGTGTTCTGGTGAGCTACTATGACATGCATAATAAACAATACTATCTAAAAGATAGTGTGAGCGATATAAAGTGGTATTGATAGAAAGGAAGGTGAATGGAGGGGTTCATTGTCTCAAGTGTGTAATGCCCCTTATACTGGATGCGTAGTTGCGTACCTTTTCACAGGAATTCCATTAATTTCCTTGCTTGCAACATTGCTTTACGGGAAGTAGCGTCAGCTGAAGGGCTACGCAGGCATTGGCTGTACCTAAAATACAGCTGTGGTTCGTTTTATTGGTGAAAATTGCACTGGGTTAATAACCACATATTACCTGGAGCAATGTCAGTTTCTTTCAGCTTTCGTTAAATTAGCATCCTAGGACCTGCCTAGGGACCTGCTAGCATTTCCATGGATACTGTAATCAGAAAGTGTAGTGGCATTGAATGTTGCATTATGGTTGCATACAAAACTATGCAGTGTAGGGAAACTACGCATCCAGTATGTAAACAGTGTCAGAGGGGACAAAGGGCAACATGTAACCACCATGGCAGGCAGCACAGTGGGATTACTGTCAAGAAAGAGATCCTCTCTTGCTGTTGTCAAGGAGACGCGGGGCGGGGCATGTCCAGGCGTGGTAGGCGAGCAGAAGGGCGAGCCCCAGTGCCCACGTGCGCACCGGAGACAGCAGGAAGGCCACGAGGCCGTAGGTCTCCAGCAGGAAGTGGCAGGAGTAGGCCTGCCAGGCCAGCAGCAGCAACATCAGCGCGTGAACCGCCACAGTCCGGCAGCGGCAGTCCGGCCGCAGGAAGTGGGATCGGAAGGTGTTACCGCGGCAACGCTGGTGGAGGCTCCAGCACAGGTAACCGGTGAGGGGCATGTTAAAAAACACCAGCTAGAGGAGAGGGGCAGTACAGAGGGTTTGTGCTGGCCATAACACTACTAACAGAACATTATTAGCATAGGGGAAAACAAATGGGCCAGCCTTACTTGAAAGAAGCCAATAACGTAAGTCAGACTGCCTTCCAGAAAGTGTCCGTCAACGAACACACCAAAGGAAAAGCAGGCACCACTGTGGCCATCAATCAGCTCGCCTACAAACCATGGGCCTTAGAAAGAAAGTCAAGACATTAGATCTTCATTTTAACAGCTCAGGGTAAACTGGGAGACCAACATAGCAGAAGAGTAGACAAACAGAAAGCCACTTGGCCTATAGAAAACATTCTGTCCTGATCGCAAAACAAGTCAAACAAGCCAAGTCAATCGACTTAAGACAACGTGGAAAAAGGGGGAAACCCATTCATGACAGGCCTGTCAGAATCCATGTTTCTCTTGTCCAAACTAACCAAGTTCACTCAAAGTGAAATTATGTCAAATACCGCATGAATAACCCTAGATGTTTTAAGATGTAATGTTAATCTAACAACGCACAATGAACCCAAGGCACGTAGTAGAACACAATACCACAGAATATACAGTACTTACAACAGATTAATGCATCACCATTATCCTGTTCCAGCATCTACAAAATGCTGAGGAAGCAAACAAACTAAAATGAATTGAGCTCACCTAAGGCAGTGAACAGGTTGAACAGCAGCAGAGAATAGTAGAATGTGTCCACTTTACTGACCAGATGGAGGGACATGCAGACTTGTGAGGCCAACGCTAGAGAAACCACAGTTGACATATCAGAAATGACTCCTGTGTTTCACATGTTCAAATCTGCTATCGGAAGGGCTGACTGAGCCACGGTGTCCTGTCCGTTTGTGTTGCTGTGTTAAATGCTGGACGATGGCTGAGCCCCACCTGTTTGTCCATGTATGGCAGGGGGTCGGTCTTCAGTGCAAGCAGCAGTGCAGTCAACTTGTGTTGAGAGAGACAGGGAGGGTGGGGTGGCTTAGCTCCCATTAGTTTCTGTTCTGGAGACTACTGCCCTCTAGTGGTGACTAAGTACATCCCACTTTAACGACTAGTTCTGTGACATTAACAATCATACTCACTTACCTAAATGTTATCCAACTACGTAACACAAGGCAAATTAAAATGCCAATTTTGGAAGAACAACATTCTCATCATATATTAAATACAAACCATGCATTGACAAGGGGGGGGGGGGGGGGTTACCTCTGCTAGGGGGGACAGGCAGGACCCTGAAGATCAGCAGCAGGCTGATGTTGAGCAGCATGGTGAGCAGGAAGGCCACCCTGCCCAGGATGTAGTGGTCCGTCAGCAGGATGAAGGACTGCACCAGGCCAAAGCCTGGGGTCAGAGCCTCCTCCATGGTGAACTGCTGCTCTCGCACCGCCCACCGGCCCACAGAGTCCTGAGACATGTGGAGGCATGGCAGGCGCTTGGCATTCATACATAGGGCAAAGAAAAACTCCCTACTGTACACACAATATTGTACATTCAAACCAAACCAGAAATTGGCCAATGCTAATATTCCACATTACCAGCACACACACACACACACACACACACACACACACACACACACAC
>JAODTR010006350.1:0-11670 GCA_025399935.1 Amblyopsis rosae | reverse complement strand
GAAATTGGCCAATGCTAATATTCCACATTACCAGCACACACACACACACACACACACACACACACACACACACACACACACACACACACACACACCTCTCTCTGCCTACCTTCACTTTAACCTTAATGGTGTGCAGCCCAGTAAGGTACAGCGAGGGGTCCCATGACACCACATACAGCGGCCCCCCGGCTGACCGGCCTGTACCCATCAGCTCTCCGTCCACACTGACGAGCACCTCTGTGATCGGTGCTTCTGAGAAGGCCAAGATTCTGCAGGGAGGCCGGAACAAACATTAGACCCGTTTTATTCTCCAGGCTTCACCTGTAAACCGGTCCCTGGTTTCTCTCTGAATTGGACCTTGTGATTATGTTGTGTTCAAAAGCAACAGGAAGATAAAAGCAGGCGCTACTAATCCATAACAGAGAGACAGATGGCATTGCATGCTTTGTTATCTGTTGATGAACAAGATACATGTAGCAGAGCCAGAGTGTTGTTAGGATTTCAGGAGGACGGACACACACACACACACAGAGGAGACACCTGATGTGGGTCGACTGCTGTATCCGCCCCAGGGGCTCCACTCCGGGGTGGAGATATTGCGCCTCCTTGGGGTTGGTGATGAGCACCGCGGGCCATCGCTCGAACGTGAGGTCAGCGAAGCTCAACAAGTCATGGTCGAAGGCCAGCACTCTGTACCTGGGGTGCGAAGCAAGGGAAAGGCTCGTACAAGCTCACACACGCGTAGACATGCAGAGGGGAATGGGAGACATCAGCGGGGAGTAACGGCAGAATAGGCAGACGGAAGCCACACACCTGCGGTTGTCCATCCAGTCTCCTAACTCCAGCTCTAGGGTGCCTTGGGGGTGTCTGCTATGGAGGACAGGCATCCATCCCCCCAGAGTATGCAGGTGACCACATAAATAGGCCACAGCGGAGCTACACACACACAGTGCATAGATACGGACATCAAAATCCAATTCAAAGATTTACTAAAACACTGTAAGCAATTAGCTATTGAGGAAGAACAGTGTGTTTTAATATTGGACTGAAAGTTATTAACATTACACTGACACATATATTTACATCAGTGCTGATAACTGTAAAGTTTGGCTTGATCGATGACGTTTATGATCAAAACTGTGGTGGTTATGTATACAGCACATTTATTTATAGAGGGTGTTTTGTCTGTTTGACCTATATACAGCATGTATGTATAATAAAGGTGAGGGAAAGCAAATCCATGTCCTTGACAGTGTTACAGATTAAGTAGGACAGTGGAACTGGTTGTTAAATATTGACACAAACTCCCACACCCATATTTGTTACCTCATCATCTGCCGAACCCCCGGAGAAGGAGAGATGACAGTTGAGGTGGTGTAGTGGCCAAACCAGATAGACTGGTTGCTACTGCCACTCTCAGCCTTGAATGTCGCCAGCAGCTCCATTTGAGTCTGAGTTTGGCAGACGAACACAGTTTGGTCACAGTAACTTGCTACTCCATAATGTTTTGACCGTTTCCTGCGATTTTCAGCTATACTGGTTGTCAGACCTCAATGTTTTACTGATGCATCCGACAGGAAACAGTGGCAGTTTCATTAGAACGATTCTATATGCTTTACACTGATTTGCATCTGCTGCAAAATCTGATTCACTGATTTGCAGCATAAAGAGAAGTTATTAGTATCTTAAGATAAGCAAAACAGCTGATGCTCTGGCTGAACTGCTGCCGTCATCTCTTAACTTGGAAGTAGAAGCTAACTTATTTCTTTCGACCTCCACTAAAAAAAACTTCCAACTAATTATGTATAGTTTTTTTTTGTGAAATTAAATGGTTTTTTTTATTTACTTTTTACATTTTTATTATGTTCAAGTGTTTTAAATTAATGCTGCTGCTGGTATGATTTGAGAGCTGCAACAAGAGCTATCCAAAAACAAAGGAAAGCAAGATTTAAACCCAAAACTCATCCCCTCAACCTTTGCCCCCTCCCTCTGGAGCCCGTAGGTCTGCCATTGTGAAGCCCATTGGCAAACCGGTTTGCTGTGCGCAAGCATTAACGTGAGTCTCAGGCTAGGTATTTTTGCCAGACCAATCAGGTGAAAGAGGCACTGATTGATCAGGATCTTTGGGCATTGTGAGAGATCTTACCAGACTTATAAAGAAACAGGGACCATCAACCAGAGCAGTCATTCTCACAGAGCATTTCCCCGATAGCTGATGTCTATGCATTTCTAAGTAAATTATGTAATATATTCAGCTCCATTAAGGAATACAAATGGAAGTATACAGACAAACTCTATACCTGGTTCAGAATACCAAAGAAATTGTAAGGCCTCTTGGGTCCAGGTGTGAGTGTGGCATCAGTGCAGATGAAAGAGTAGTTGCCAAAGGGAGTCTGGTGAACATAATGGAAGGAGCCCACTTTCTGATTAGCTGAGTACTTCCTAAAGAAACACAGTTTGGGATTAAGCCAAAATATACTGTTCTGTTGGGAAATACATACATTAATAAAGCGGATGAGGAATGAATAAGAAAGAACATTAATATTGCAGAAGATAAACCTCAATATCAAAGACATCAGTCAGCCTTAAAGTGATGCCATATGACCTTCTGCCACTAGGTGTCATACAAGAGCAACAGCATCTCCAACACACAGCCATATGACTTTACACACCAATGACAGAGGAGATCAGATTAGAACACACACAGAGGGAGTTTAAGGTAATTCTCTCAGAACTATAGCATTCTCTGCTCATGACGGGATAACTCAAATTTAAACACACATATTTATTACAGATTAATAAAGGCTACATTATATAATGTTCCAGTCACTTACAACATTTGGCTACGCCAAGAGCATGGAAATGTAATTCAAAACCAAACATCTATGGAATGCATGAGTCAAAAGGGGACGCATCATTCAAATTTAACTTAGCTCTGAATTCATGTCCACTGTTGATAAATATGTAGTAAAATGAAACAATATCGCATGTTAATTTGTGAATAAATGGCATAACAATTGGAATTTCATATGAAGAAGTCAATACCCTTACTTAACACATGTGTTCCACTAAGATGAAGATGAGAAAGAAGTCTGAATTCAAGTCAATTAGCCTTCACTCACTGTATTGACTTAGGTATTACTATTATTGACCAAACAACACTAACCTGTAATAGTTGTTTACACTGTCCAATGAAATGATGTTGAAGGCATCTGTTGGAAGAGAGAGACCAACTGTAATATTTACCAGCATGTTTGAGCAGCAGGGGGAAACAGATGATGACCCACACTAAATAAATGTCTACTGAAGACTAGGTTAGGATAGCCTAATGGTTGCTACTTTCATGAAGCCTATGGATAAAAGTGTCTGCTAAATTATTTATATATATATATAACATTATAATTCTAAAAGTCAAGACACATTTCCTCATGATGCGACAATAATAATTACCAAAATCTTTACCAGAAACTAATACTCAAAAACTGTCAGGACCCACATTCACGATACATGATCAATTTGGATATTTATTTTAATTGATTTTAAAAGCCCCATGGATTCAATATAATTGATTTTTTTGTTGGACATGGATAACGTAGAGATATCTGGTTTCACATCTAATAGCCCACAATCCAATATCTGGAGCAGTGAGGAGACAGACTAGATAATGGATTCCTTCTACTGGCTGGTTTCTAAAAGCAGAATGAACCATATGCAAACATTGACAAAGAGGGAACAAGTGATGTGGTTTTCACCATGATTTCCACGAATGTCAATCCATCTAGTGCGCTCCATCACTCTGGACTTCTTAAGTACATTGTGATAGGCCTGCCACTCCACCTCATGCTGAAGTGACCCCACCTTACTCTCTGTTTTAGCATCTGTCAGGTCTCCTGTGATGAAGATAAAGTCATATCATATATTTATGATATGGTTTCAATGATTTTCAATGATTTCATAATGAAACCCTTTCCACACACGTCCAACGGCTAGCAGCTAATGGCTAGCAACATTCCAAATAATTATTTCACAAGCAGGTTCTGCTAACTAAGACAACTATAATTACCTGTGGCAAGAACAATAGCTGGTTTTATCACTTCAATTGTGTCAGTGCAGAACTTTTCAAAATCTGGAATGCGTCTTGGGTCATGAAATCGGCTAATGTGAATATCTGACACCTTGACAAAAGATCAAAGTCAGGGTTTATGAGCAAAATGTAGACTCGTTTATTGACAGGTTATATGACATAAATGGAGCAATATAATAATAGAGAATAACATAAATGATCACAGATGCCCATTGTGTATCCTGCTCTTTAGTAAAGCTATCCTGTATAAAAACAAAACTGAGTATAAAGTCTATTCAATCTATGGCTGAGCACAGAGGTGACACCGCCCACTTGTTTGTTTATGACCCCATTCAGTAGGGTCAAATGTCATATTTGCACGTATCACACACAACACTACCTCGTATCCGAGCCAGAAACACATATCTTATTCAGATATAATGCACTTTAATGCAATGGTGAGCTAAAGAATAAACCTTAGACTACTATTACATTTGGACTACAGTCAACTAGTCAACTGAGGACACATGACAGCTAACATGTCTCAGCTAGCTAACGACACAAGCAGGCTACGCCTCACCTGTACAAACCAGAATATATTATTTAACTCCCCGCCTGGAAACGGTGGTAAACTCCCATTGGTCTCGTCTCCATCGCCTTCAGAGGGCTGGTGAACACTCCGCTTAGGGTGCCAACCCGTGTCATAGCTTTCCAGCACCCAGGAGGTTATGCACGCCAGGGCCAACCCGATGACAACCAGCGCACCAAACAGCTTCAGCATCCTCCTGTAGTGGCGAGAGGGCGGGCTAGATGCTATACTGTCCCGGGAAGAAAGGCTAGCGACTGGCGTTACTATACCTAGGGGCGGGAAGAAAGACACGAAGCAGACTAACACGAACTGGGCATCCAGTCGACTAACCAGCTACATAGCTAAGAGCTAAGACTCAGACCGTCGTTGCTCGCTCCATCGCGGCCAAGAGATGCGCCGAGGTGCGATCTTCATTCAAGGCTCCGCAGGTTCCCTCAGCAGCAGCAACGGCGGGGCTAGCCTGTTAGCTAGTTCTGACTACTCTGACCGGTTGTACACTGGAACGTCACTGGTTGACGCATCATCTACTTCTGATTTATTTTGGAGAAATTACTTCCGTTAAGGAGCATTATTATCGTCACCAACTGTATGTTAATTACCAATAGATTCTGGTGGAAATAGGCCCCCTTTGATTAAAACTAATTATACTTAAAAAGAGGACACCCCCAGGTGTTATAGGGAAAATATACACATTTTAAAGAATTAAATGTTGACTCGGGTCAGCACACTCTTCTTCTTCTTCCTTTTGTCTTTCAATTGATATCGCCACCTAATGGGCTGGAGAGTAAGCTTGTGACGACCATTAACAAGTTAGCCGCAGAAATCAGTCATTGTATCATATTGCATCATAGTCCACTTTGATACAAGCTAATTAGCCCCTTATAATATATTACTTATGATTTCCCTCAATATCTAGTCCAATCTCTCAATGCATCCGCCCAGAAGGAGAATTGTCTAGTTGGGCTGCATTCCAAATATAGCCATCCTTTCCTTGCTTGCCCCCTAAGCTAGCGGTGTCCTGCAGCAATATTATGACATCTGAAAAGAAAGACCATACCATTTTCTGAATTTGTACAAAAGTCGCCTAATGCTAGAACACGTTAGTGAACAGACTAAACGTTGAAAATGTAACGGTTATGTATTTCTTTGAGCGAAATAAATGCGCGCTCACGGACCATGATTTGATGATCCATGAACGAGCTTTAAAAACCCGGGCACGCTCACCCGAGCTGTTGCGAGGGGGATCGAAATGTGGACGTGCGCGCAAGGTAGGTTGGTCGCCAGAGAGTCGTAACGTCACGGATCTGCAGCTATCGAGAGAGATGCTGAGGTGACAGAGCGAAGGATAAAGCCAACAATATCCAAATGCATTACACAAACGTTATTATTTCTAATCGCAAGTTTTCGTTAACGCTATAGCCTCGAACCAGCTGGCAGTTGATTCGATATGGAAAAAACCTCGACGTATTTGCCACAGCCTCCTAACGTAGAGGATTTGTTGTAACCACACCCGGCTCCTCTCGGATCAAGGATTGGAGCAAGAACCTAAGGTATGGATACATACTACAATA
Source organism: Amblyopsis rosae (assembly GCA_025399935.1). Lineage (NCBI taxonomy): Eukaryota > Metazoa > Chordata > Actinopteri > Percopsiformes > Amblyopsidae > Amblyopsis > Amblyopsis rosae. The sequence goes on along the minus strand of JAODTR010006350.1, from coordinate 5,447 downwards.
TTTATAGCCGAGCCCGAGCCTATTAAACAAATATGGTATAGGCTACAGTGGTGGTCAGTGGGGTCTCACACTCAATATGTCGCTGTGTGGTGATTTGTATATGTAAGCTACTGCAACCGCTAAAGAAGACATGCATTCAGTGTATCTTTATGTTCACAGCTAACCTCCCCGCCAAGCGGGATGATAACGTGGCCTGTGTCAATGTGCGTGTAGCGCTCCAGTAAATCATTTGGCTACCCCTTCGCTACGCAACAGCTCGCAAAAGCTTACACAGTAACACTAATGTGCAGAGCAACGCGGTGTTTGCATTCTCTTCCAGTGTCGTCATTACTACCGTGTCGTTATTACACTGAAATACTCGTGTGTGACAGCATTCCATTCTATTTAGAAATATACTTTTACAAATGAATTATTACATTTTCAATTAGATAATTACAAATTATTTAAAAAAAAATAAATTAAAAAACAAATGGTGGATGGATGTAATATAAACACAACCCAGTAGATATTCTCATTAGACACAAATTCACTAGAGTGCAGGTATTTCCAGGTATCTATTCTAGAATTTGTGAGTGCTCCTGCAGACTTGATGTGAGCTGGAAGAAGACAGAAAGGCCTCCTCATATGGCCTACTGGCTGCTCTCCAAAGTCTGTCCTGCACAGAGTTGTCAGATGAGTAGGCCTTTCATCTCCTCTAGCTTCAGGAGTCAAGTCACATGATTAAAACATTCTATTGACCTTAACCATTTTTGTTTACCTGTGGGGATGTTTGTGGGCTTTAAATTAGTTTATTTACCTATCTTTTGTCATTCATATAGTGGTTTTCATGTCTGCACGTAAGTATAGATTTGAGAACTTCGTGCAGACTTATTCTTCAACATTTGTAAGATGACAGTTTTTGGTTTTCTGTTATGTATACTGAACAAAGTGTCACTTTACTGTTGTGGCTGTGTACCCAGGTAGAAAGCCAGAGGAATATTCTGAATGGTGTTGTTTCCTATTGCTTTATCTAGCCATAAAGTTGCAGCTTCTAGCAGAGCAAAAGGGCAAACATACAACAAGCCACAGTCTGCAAATGAATATTTCTCTGCACCATCGTCGCCATGGAGATGCCGGGTCTGAAAGCATGATTCATTGAGACAGGAATGGTCTGTTGGTATACATCGGTCCAAACTCTGCAACCCCAGAATTTTAATTGATGACACTTTACATAGGAGTGGGGGAGGGAAGTATGATGGCTTGCTCACCTGCTAGGTGTGAGATTATTCGCTGTGTGTGTGCTTGTGCGTGTGTGTGTGTGTGTGTGTGTGTTTGAGGTTTAGTGTCTTTGGCCTGCTGACTTGCAGGAAGGCAGTTATCTGGTCTGCTGTTGCACTCAGGGCTTGCTCTGACGAGTGGGTGGGTAATACTGAAGGGTGTCCATCTCCAGTAAGCAAACATTTGACATGCACTCCCCCTCTTAATCAATGATTCTCTAATGGCGTATGTGTGCCTGTGGCTCAAATATTTTACATTTTCATTGTATTTTATTTCACTGCATGCTGCCTTAATGCTATTTATAAGCAAATAGGTAATGTTGGGATTTCACTGTTCACCAAATGGAATAGTGTTTTTCATACTTTTGGGGCATCACTGCTCCCTTCAAACATATCAGCCGTTGACTAAGAAACAAGATGCATGGCTATCAAGCTGTTAATAACAATAGCTTACATGTTGTTTTCTCACAATAGTATCACATGGCAGAAAACTCTTGAAATATAATACATGCATGCAGAGTGACCTTGAAGCTCCCACAATGAAATCTCCAGAGGTTGTTAATCGTTCCGGAACCCTATGTTTTTTGTGTGTGATTTGTATATCTTTTTTATTGATTGATTTCATTTGGTTTCTTTGCTAGAGTACACCCAGTTCATCTGAGAGCCGAGTAGGAATATTACATGGACATTATGCCTTGTGCTACCAAGCACGTTTTTTTCCTATATACACAAACAGTTGGACTCGTCTGTCTGGAGATAAGTCTAAGATGTAGTTGGCCATTTTCTAGTACTGGACCAGTCATATTTATTTCTAATGGGAAACACAGCTACCCATTTAATATTATTGCATTTCTTATTGCATCAATTGTTTTATGATCTCGTCTGAAACCTAAATTAAATTGCCAGTCAGACAGCCAGCCATCTAGCCAGCTAAGGGTTTATAGAGTTCAGTGTCGTCCTGTACAGTTGTTCTCTAACTGAGAATGGGAAAGATGCGTCTGAGTCAAGGTCACTTTAGTGTCTGCTAACCTTCGGTCAAGTTTCATGTGTTTTATTTCACTGATATCTAGTTTAACCACACATGTCATTCTCATCCTCCTGCATGGTGGGATTGATTGTGACCTAAAGATCATGGCCTGCCTTTAACAAAAAGGTGTTTTGAAGGCTTGTTGTATACTGCTAGGCATGGCAGGGTTGGTTTGCATATTGAGCTTGTGTTTGAAGCCTGAGTAGAGGAAGCTAGTGTGCCCCCCAGGTAAATGATTATCAGTGATACCACTCACTGTTGTATAATAGAGAAAAAAAACATTTTCAACCCTTAGTCTATTGTTTTGCAAAAGTGCTAAGACACAAATATATCTTGAGATGTACAGCAAAGTATATAGGCTTTAAATAACTTTTGGTCAGACTTAAACAAAGAACATGTGTTGTGATCGGTAAGAACCTCAGCGTATGGTCACTTGGTCCTTTTGTGTGGAAACTATTAGCTTATAAAATCTGTTTTACAATTAGGCTAGGCGTAAAAAAGCAAAATACAGTATGTGGCACTGACTGATAAAACGGTAACTGCAGCCTTTTGGAATGCGAGACTTGGTTTGCTTTCTTTAGAGGTTCCTTTAGAAGTGCACTAATACTCATCAGTATTGCCAGATACACAGAGGGAGCTTGTCCTGAAAGACAGCTGGTAGTAACAGCTGTGACAGCATGGTCTGACCATGGATTAACATCATGCCCCAAAACTGAGGGGTTCACATTCACTCGCATTCTTACGTTACACTGTAATTCAGTTGTCTGCTTGTATTTAAAAAAACGAAACATGCTTAGCCTGTATTTTATATTATACATTTTATATATTACACTTTAATTATTCACATTCATCAATCAAATACTCAGCCATGTAGTGTATGTTTGTTGAAAATAATTGCTGTGTGTTGCTGTGTTTTAGAGCTAATGATCAGAGCTTTAAACTTCTTTTTGAATGCCATTTACCACAATGAAACATCACCTTTAAACAAAAACATTATTACCACTAATATTACTGTATCGTTCCATGTCGTTAAATGTTGACTATAGTTGTAATAGCTATTGTAAAACCTTGGGGTTTGTGTCTCTCTTGGGCTTCTGTAGGGTTCTACAGAAGGGACCAGATGCCCAGAGCGGTCTGAGGTCACTTGTTGTTGGGGAAGCACAGAGAGCAGAAGCCCTGGTCCACTGACAGCATGAGTGGGGGAGTGGAACAAGCTGACATTCTGAGCGTGCTTGCCCTAGTCAAGGAACGATGGAAAGTGGTAAGTGGCGTGTTTTATGAAGTGACAATAGGCAGCGTGTTTTCCTAACCCTGTCCCTGCATGTCACTAACCCCTCCCTGTATACTCACAAACAGCTATATTGCTCACACAACACATTCTCTGTTCTCTCCAAACAATCACTTCCCCTGCCTGTAAAGCTTGGCACACACTGTGCGATATGAGGCCGTTTTTCACCAGATTTCTGAGCCGCATGACTCATCTTAGAGGACTAATTTAGGCTTGCTAACGGGCATGATTTTGCCACGCAGTGTACACGGGGGAGCGAAGAGCGATTACCTGCTCCGGACCGAATGTCATAACGGACGTACATGACGGTTGTACGGTGATACATTTCTGACAAAAGTCAGTCACGCCGAGTCATGCACCTTATAGTGTGAGAACTGGGAAAGAGAAGGGTAGTCTGAGCCTAGTAGTTTAACTGTGGCTGCCTGGTCTGTAGCGAGAACTATAAGAATTGCAGTTTACCTCCAACTCTCAAAATTGGCGTGCCATAATCCTGTCTGTCAGCTGCATTCTCATAGTTCGCTCACGCCCTCTCTTGCTATCATTGGCGAACAAAACTGCACTGTGTTTTCTTGTCAACAGTCATTCACCACAAACATGTGAGCGGTGACATTTCTATCATCTTGCATAGTGTTCATCACGCTTCACGCTATGACTTGTATATTGTGCACTTCATTTGAAAACCACTGCCCTACCTACTGTGGCCTGTACAGTTTGGGGTCACATGTCCAAGTAGTGCTGTTGCAGCATTGTGTAGGTACGGTAGCTCTTAAAATAGCCTGTATATTGTTCTATTTGTGGCGATGCAGCAAGCTATAGGCAGCAGCAGTAACACCCCAGGCGCCATACGTCCCTTTCTGCTGCTTTCTGGCAGGGCACAGCCACTTCCGGCCTATGAGGAGAGGCGTGTAAGAACGCAGCCGCTAGTCCCACAGCCTTAGCTCTAGTGTGTGTGTTGTGATGACCCTGAGGGCAGGACAGAAGACCCAAAGGCGACGGTAGGGTTATTCCGTTTGTTAGAGTAGTTTGGGTTGTCTGACCACACACTGGGGTTTAGGAGGGTAGCCCACTGACCTCTCTACTTGCTCTCTGGTCATTGTCTGATTCTTGGTAACGGCAATCCTCTTGATGAGCTGCACCTGGTGCTCCTCCATTGCGTGAGGCGTCCAGCTGCCACGTATCGCCCTTCCCAGGCCGTGCTGGCTGGTCTTGCGGGCCATGTCCTCTGTGGGGCATTCAGGATGCCACAGTGTGTGTGTGTGTGTGTGTGTTTGATGCTGAAGGACACATGAGAGCTTAGGGAAAGGGGAAATTAAAGTGTTTTTACTAGCCGGAGGTGGCAATTACTGAATATAATCAGTGGGTAATGCCATTACGGGGCAAACCAAAATCAGTTTATTAATGCATTTTTACCAAGACACAAATAGGGTTCACAGATATCCAGCAGTGATGTTTTAAGTACTGTATAGGACATACTGTACTGACACACGTGATTTAAGGCTAAATAGTGCCTGTCATCCTCTACAAGGGGGCCGTATGAATGGAGCCTTGTAATGGCCATATACTGTATATGCACACCAGTGGTTCTTTAAGTGTTTTGGCTCATCTACCCCCTTTCATTTTTCCATTTGAATAGCCCTTAATAACCGAAAATGTGATTATATAAAAAACTATACAATTACACAATAATAATACATCAGTAGACCATTTGTAACCTTTGATGGTTCCAGGAACACACACATTCTATTTACAATTCTATTAAAATACAATGTAATAATAAATAGATAAAATATACTGTACATTAGGGTTGGGCACCGAAACTCGGTTCCAAGTTGGAACCGAAAACAAAATGTCAAGAACCGGGTAACTTTAAAATAAA